>RJWT010002865.1:0-38787 GCA_004365215.1 Cuniculus paca
AAATCTCATTCTCTTGTTATGGTTGATACATTGTGTCAACTTGTGCAGTTTAGAAATTTAACTGAAAGACTCAGCAGGAAGCCAGGGTTCTTAACTTTTTAAATATCCTCATCCTGTGCAAAGGAGGGCAAGGACATTTTGTGAGTGCTACACCTGCCCTGGTGCGGGGATGGCCTATGTACGATATAAGGGAGGAGATGCTTGTTTCTGGGTTTTGCTCTGGCTGCCGCCTTTAAGTGCTGCCCCAGTGCCATGCCACCCTGCCTTGGAGCCAGCTGATTATGGACTGAAATCTCTAGAAACTGTAAGCGAAATAAACCTTTCCTTGCTTCCTTTTGGGTGTCAGGTGTTTTGTCCCAGCAATGAAAAAAGCAGCCCAGACATCTCTGGAATCAAAATCTGCCCCATTCAACAACACATTCTCTCTAGTGAGCTTCCTTGGTTGTGTGTGTATCTGACCATGTTAGGACAAAACAGTTGCGAAAGCAGCACAAGTGCACACTGTGTAAGGATAACAGTGTGGGGAATAACAGTAAGGAACATCTGTGAGCCAGGCTTCTTTAGTTTGTGTGTGCATGTGCGTGCATGCACTATATAATAAAACATATTTATCACCTCTACCAACAATTATCTACATTCCACTAATACACTGATGAATTTTTAATACTGCAAGCACCAAATTAATTAGCCAAATCTAGCTTCAGTTTTCTCCAACAGCTGTTATCAATCCTTCAAAAGAGCATTAAAAAAAAAGAAGAGTGCTCAGTGCTCCAAGGAGTATAATTTCTCTGCTTAACGTCTCAATGGATTTCAACCTATTTTAAAACTCATGAGCTCTATTATACTACATGATAGAGTTATTAGGCATCACAGACACAAGGAAAATTAACCTCCAGGTGGTTTCTATAAAGTTTCTTATAAATATGTAAATATTTTAAATAATGAGCAATAAACCTTTCATTCATATTCACATTATAATTAACTTTTTAATTTAAGTAGAATCCTAGAAGCTATAAATTTGGGCACCTGATTCATTTCCAATCACCCTGTAATTTATATTTGCTCTCATTACAACAAGGCTATGAAAAACTTCAATCTTGCAATTCTCTAATCTTGGAAGTTTAAAAATTCATAAGATAAAATTAGAATCTGTGTAGGAGATATTAGGATTTAGTAAAAGGAATACTGAATTAGAAGTGACAGGAATGTGATTCTGGGCCATGGTCTGTTTACTGCTCAAATTATTTCTTTGTAAACTACTTTACACACCTATAAAATGATGAGGGTACAAGAGAATCCGCTAAGTCCCGTCCATGTAATATAAACATGTAAATAATAGTTAATTATAATAATGTGAAAAAGTGTACATTTTAAAACTCATAATGTAATTTAAACTCATTAAAATGATTGTAATCAAGATATATATCTTGTATATCTACAGATAGATATACATGTACGTGTGCAAATGTATATACAGATATAATAGAAAGTATAAGCAATAACTTGCTTATAATAATAAAACCACAGTTAAATGTGAGTTATATGCTTCCAGTTTAAAATATATGAAATGAGAAAAAAATGTTAAATTCTAAACAGGTTAACCTAGTCAAATGATTACTATTGGGAGTCACCCATTAAAGTATTTAGAAACTCTTTAATATTTTCCCTAATACATATTCTACAAGGAAACAGCAATGTCCTAATTACTCAAGTATAAAAAAATGAAAGAATTGTTCTCTTTTCTTCCTACTTAGTCCTGACCACCACTCTCCAGACTGCACATGCCATGTTATCTTATTATTTTGGGATTTGGAGGAGCGTGAGGAAGTCAGAGAAGAGAGGAGGGATGAGAGTATAGCCTAAGGCAAGAAGACAAAATAAGTAAGAAAAAACAAATTAAATCTGGCACATCTATGAGCGAAGAGGACATTTAGCAAATGGAATCATCAACAGAGGGAAATGCTACAGAAGAGTCTATAGAGAACATGTAAACTTTTTTTATTGTAATTCAAACTTTATTACAGGAAATGCCCCCCTCTTTGATTCTTTCCTCCATGATTCCCTTGCTGGAAATCAATCAGTCATTTTTATTAAGTTTAAGGACAAAAAAAATGGAAAACTTCAGGGCTTTTATAATTTCTCAATGTCGATACATTCAGAAAGCTCTTGTCTGAATGGAATAAATAATTTATTGGCATTTTAATTCTCAGAGTGTGGAAACACACCTGAAGAAGGTCAAAAAGAATACCTTGCATAATAAAAGTCAAAATGTTCTGTGTAAAGTTTGAATTAGGGTAATAGCTCGCTCAATAATTCTTGTCCTGTCTACACTTAAATGCCAACGCTTTCTTGGTTATCGGAGAAATTTTTTTTTCAACAAAATGTCACCCTCAGCAGGGGCTCTAAACCAAAAGTGTTCTTGTTGGCTGGGGCACAAATCAGCAGCAGTAATGGCATCAAGACGTTGTCAGGATTTAGACTCACTCCAGCGCAAGCAGCATTTGAGCCTGATCCTCTGTGTTTTGTCTGAACCAAACACACGTGAACAGGGTCTGCAGTTACAGCACAGTCTCTCTCTCTCACTCCTTTCTTCTGAAGGCTGTGGGTGGACATATGGGACTCCTGGCTCCTGGATATCTTCCCGGACAGAACAGTGGAATTCTTGTGCTTCTCTTTCAGCATACTAAATGGAGCCAAATTCTCCTGAATTTAGTGGGTAGCAACGGTGCTATTAAAAGAATTGTCTCATTTGTCCTTTAGGCTCTGTAACACAAATGTTGATAATTGGAAAGGGATGGGGTGAAAATTTCCTTCTTTTCCATTTGCATGTGGTCAGAATATTTACGTTCTGCCACCAAGTCAAAGAGAGGCAGATGCACAGGGACAGGTGAAGAAGAATTGCCAGCTACTAAAATATTAGGAAAAGGAAATGCCATAAATCTGTGCAGAGACAGACTCCTCATCCATGAGCAGGATTAGAAGAGATTAGACTGGCTACTTCAACCCCTAGTTTAACAGGGAAGAAAGTGAAGTAAAGAAAATCATTGCTTTCCAAGGTAGTAAGGACAGCAACTGGTAGAACTAGGTCTAGTTTGAACTCAGTCTTCTAGAATCATGGCCCAGCAATTCACCTATACTGAACTGATTCATAATTCTTTTTGTTTGTTTTTGTTGTTGTTGTTTTAGCTATCAAATTTTATTACAAGGTCAAGTTTGATAGTTTTGAGATGACAATATTGTCTTTAATGTGCATCTTTTAAAAGAACCTTCAAATGAAAAATAGAATTTCCATTATCACCTTTACATTTTATTACTAGTGCTTCTCAAGCCAATTAAATGCAGTCCCCAAGAAAGCATAATAATTTTCTGATTTGCAAAAAGGTTTTGGTTTTGTTTTTGGTTTGGTTTTCAAATGCAATAACTAAATTACACTCTCCATCTGATTACAATGACAAAATATTTTCACATATACCAGCTATTTGATCCATAATTTTTAAAAAATTTTTTATTTTATTTTAAAGAAAATAGAACAAAACAAAACAAAACAAAGCAAAACAAAACAGAATAGAGTCAAACACAATATAGCATTTCAGAACAGAACACTGCAAGCAATACAAGTCTTTAAAACATAACAACAGGAGATTAACAATGGTTACCCTAGTGTCTCGGCCTTTTAGCTAAGATCAAGTGTAGTATCTGTTCTGATCCATAATTCTTTATGTGAAACTCTTGGGGCCCAAAGCATGCTGATAGTGTGCACCACTTACCATTGATCGTGAACTTGAAAGAATGAAGAGACTCTTGGAGAGGAGATTGGGTCATGGAGGCACTATACTCATCCATGGATTAGTCCACTGATGTTAACAGCTGAATCTGCAGTTAGGAGGTGGGTCAGTTGGTGGCAGGTCACTGGGGGCATGCTTTGGAGAATACACCTCTTGTTGGATTTTTTTTTTTTTTTGACTTACTCTGCTTCCAGATCACTATAGACTAAGCAGCTCTGCTCTGCCATACCCTTCTACCATGATGTTCCTGCCTTAGGGCCAGCCAGTCATAAACTGAATTCTCCAAGACTGTGAGTCAAACAAACCTCTCCACTATTAAGTTGTGCATGTTGGGTATTCTGTTCAGCAATGGGCTTACTAACGCCTGAAGTTTGTTACCAGGGAAATAAGGACATTGTAACTATACCAATACTTTGGAACTAGTTTGTGGAAAGAGTTTGGAAGTTTGGAATACAGGCTTGAGAAATCCTAGAATACTGTAAGTAGAACTTAATGGCCAACTCTGGTCAGTGAAACATCGACAGTAAAGGCCAGATGAGTTTCCAGATAGGAATGAGGACTCTTGGCAACTGGACCAGAGGCTACAGATGTTATGCTTTGGCCATGTCCTGAGACCCTGTAGGAGAATGAGTTTCAGGATGATAGACTAATTGACCCAGTGGAGGAAATTTCAAGGCAGTTCAGTGTTCAGGCTTTGGTATGAGTACTGCTATCTGCATTTAGTTAGATTTATAGTAAGAGTTAGGGCCAAAAAACTGAGGTGAAAGATTTGAAAATAAATTTTGGCCTGAAAAGAATCACATATAAAGCTGGGATCCAAGCAACTGTGGCCGCTGAAGAGATGGGCACTATTAAAAGACACCCACATCTTTGAACTTGGACAAGCAAAAAGATGACTTGAGGGCATCTCAGGAATCAACAACACTCCCCTCTAAGGCTCAAATGTGCACAAAATACAAACTTTTAATTTAAGAAGCGAGCCTCTGGCCTCCCTACTCAAGAACGAGCTAGGTATTTGATTCCACAGGATTCATTTCATCAAGTTCAGGCATTCAGGCATTCACAGGGCACTGCAGCCAAGGTACAAGTGAGCCTGGCTACTATTTCCACTCATAGCAGACCTTGATGTCATCCACATGATGCTAGCTGTTCAGACATGCAGACTACTAGAGCTATGAGGTCATGAAAAGTCTTTCCTACCGGATCTGTTTCTGAACTACCATGAACTAAGCAACTTTGTGCCACCACCTTTCTATCATGATGTTCTTGCCTTGGAGACAGCTGGCCATGGACTGAATCCTCAGAAACTGTGAGCTAAACAAACCTGTCCTCTTTTAAGTTGTAAGTGTTGAGTACTTTGTCCTAGCAACAAAGAAACTGACCAATGCATAGCTCATATATTATGAACAAAGAAATCTTCTTCAGACTCTGAGGCAACACACTATAAACACATTTATTATAATGAAATACATGGATATTCACACTGATCAGGATGATTAAGACTCTAAAGTTAGTTTAAGATTTTTGTCATCACAAATGAATTTTACAAAGATTTTCTGTGTATGTGTGTGTGTGCATATGCATGTGTGTTCAGAGTTTTTGGGATTTTTAGAATATATGCAGATAATGGATTCTCCTCTGATGCAGCTATGCTTCTTTTATGAGGAGAAAAAGAAAACCTCTGTAAGCATTTTAAAGCACTAACGTCATTGTAATCTGATAGTTACAAATAAGTTACATATCTAGAGGCATCATTAAAAGACAGGTTGCTGCATTCCTCTCTCCTGTGATTCAGGACATCAATGACAGTGCCTGAGAATTTTCATTCCTAACCCATTCCCAGGTGACACTGATACTACTGACCTAGGGACGAAGCTTTCAGAACCAGTAGTTAAAAGCATAAGCCACCTGGGACTGATGGGACTGTATTCAACTCTATTTCTTAGTTGTTTGATTCAAGCACATTATAAAATTTCTGCTGAGAAAGACCTCTGAAAATCCAACTGGGATTCCTTTTATGTACAAAGTTACTTTCACTGTTTTGTATTTTCTTTTCGTCTTTGTCTTTTGAAAATTTGAATCCAACATATCTTGGCATGGATATCTTCATGTCTATCTTAGTTGTAGTTCCTTAAGCTTCTTATACATGTATATCCCTATCTCTTCTCAGATTTGGGATATTTGCCACTGATTCTTCAAAGAGTCTCTCTGCCTCTTTGATCTTTTGAAATCCCCAGAATTCATATATTGGTCTACTTGATGGGATGGGGTCCCACAAATTCCTTAGGCTATGTTTACTTTTCTTCATTTTTTTTCTCTTTTTTGTCTCAGACTTTGCGATTCCAGTGAATTGTCTTCATGTTTACTGATCCTTTCTTCTCCTTATTCGAGTCAGCCACTGAATCCCTAGTGAATATTTCAAGTTGTTTATTGTATTTTCAGCTATAGCACTTCTACTTTTTTAAAAATAAATTTCATCACCTTCTTCACGGTCTCACCTTGTTTAAATATCGTTTTCCTGATTTCCTTTTTCTCTTTTGAGAATATGTAAGAGAGTATTTTCAAACCCTACATGTAGTAAGCCTGATTCCTGTGTTTCTTCAAGGATAGTTTCTGGAGATTTATTTTGTCCTTTTGAATATACTGTGTTTTCTTGTTGCTTTGTATGTCTTGTTATCTTTAACTGAAAATTGGGCATTTGAAAAACACACAGGCACTTGGTCTAGTCTTCGACGGATCTTAACTGTCATCCCTGTGTGGAAGGTTAACAAGTTCTCAGGCTTCTTCTGCGTATGTGTTATGGTTTAGATCTGGAGTGTCCCCCAAAGCCTCATGTGTCTGGAAAGTGACTGGATCAAGGGGGTGCGATACTTACCAGTGGAATCATCCATTAATGCAACCAGCAGCCTAGTGTGCGGTTGGAAGGTGGACCTGGTGACAGGTGGGTCACTGGGAGCATGACCTGGAAAATCTCTCTCCCAGATCTTCCCTTTTCTTTCTGCTTTCCAGCTACTATGATGTGAGCAGCTTTATTTCACCATAGTGGCACCAAGGATCAAATTCATGACCTCATGCTTGCCAGGCAGGCACTTAGGCCACTGAGCTAAATCCCTGGCCCTTGTCTTTTTGAGACAGGGTCTTGCTATGCTGTTCAGGCTGGCCTTGAGCTCACTTTGTAGCCCAGGCTCCACCACACCATTTCTGTTAGTGCCTGCTGACTAGGGACTGAAGCCACTGAAAACCGTGGGCCAAAACCGACCTCTCCACCTGAGTTGTATCATGTATGGTGTCCCAGCGATGAGAAAAGTGCCCAGGATGGTAGACATCTTCCTTGGGCCGCTGTGAGTCTAATTCTGATGCTTGTGTACACACAGCTGATATTAAATGTTTCAATTTCTGAAAGAATCTTACCCTTATGGGGGACCTTTCTTGTTCTACTGTATTCCTCAAACAAAAATTTCTTGCCCTCTGCAGGTCTGCTGTGTTACATAGCTTCCTCTGGCTTCCCACACTCCTCATTAGGGAGCACAGAGATCAAATCTCAAGCTTCATACATGCTGATTAGAGTGCAGCAAATTTGATCCAACTCTCCAGTTTGCCCAAGGGGCCTAGAAAGCAGCTCACGACACCCCCTGAACAGCACCATGCCACACAGGAATGGGGTGGGCGTTAAAAACACTACAAAATGTCCTTCTGTTTCAATTTTGAGTATTTCTTGATTGGACATCACTTGATTGCTGTAAACCTTTCATTTTCAGAGATCCCATAAAAGAACTCAACAGTCTCCAGTTGTTTATTTAATGCTCCTCTGAGGAGAAAAGTGGTCTAGAGTTTCCTACTTTACCATCTTGTTGAGATTCTCCTTAACTGTTTTCTTAAGCTTCAGGTCCTTAAGTGCTGATACTTCACAGGGTTGCTGAGATAATTAAGGTAACATATGTAAAAGAGAATAGATTTCATGCAATAAAATCTTAACATTCTCATTGCTGGCAAACTACTTAGAAGCTAAACCACCCCATGTTTAAGAATAGAGTCAAGCAAAACAAAAGATTACTGATTTCCAAGTATGTTTTTCTTCTAAGGTAGTTCATATCATCATACTCATTAGAACTACCAACTTGTTAACAGGACTTCTAGCTCTCCTAGGAAACTCCTCCTCCAAAACAGAGCTTGTCTTTGTGCCTCTTCTGTATTTCTACAGTAGACTGATTCCCTTCTTGTCCCATCTTTTCTGCTATTTGTTTTTCCTAGTAAGACACAATTTCTGGTCTGAAATTTGAATCATGTAATAACTCTGCTTTGCTGAAAACACCTAAAACACCTTGATTGGATTTTTAAGCATGTGTATTCATTCATGCATTTATAACTAGAGCTCTTGGCCCCTTCCCTCAGAAGTCATTTTGACTACTTCACTACTTTGACAAGATTCTTTTCTAAGTTACCAGAGTAACTTTATTAGCTTCTCTTATATGCCAGCAGATACAAAATTTTATTTTTAAGGAAAGTTTTGATTTTAAGTAATTTTAAAAGTACCATTAAAACACTGCACTGTTCCTACAACCTAAAATTCTTCTAAATTTCTGTAAATTAAGTGCCACCCAAAACAACACACAGAAGGGCTATGCATTTTCCTTCTTAGATTCCTGCATAGTTTGGCCAAACAGCTCCTTAACTGAGATTTCCAAATTCTAATACACATTGGCTTCCTCAGGACACTGTGCTTTGTCACTGGAGATGACCCCATGGACATTCAGGGTTTCTGCTTGAGCCTAGGGTAACAGATCTGCATTGGGGGGAAGTTTAGACAATGACTTTGAAATAATCTCTTCCACTGTTTTTTTTCCCACTTCATGGCTTACATTCATCTCTGGTTAGTAATGCTATTAGCTATTATTAACATTGAGATATCATGCAAAGTTTTTTATTGTTTAATAATTACTAGTCATTTAACATTTTGATTTTGAATAATTATTATAAAGAATCTATAGTTGAGAAATATCTAAGAATGTGTTAAGTAGTTCTTCTCCAGAAAAATATTAAGTCGTTTCTCCTTCCTACTTCTTTGATTCTGGCAATCAAGCCAGATCTATCATCTCAGAATGAACTGTAATTTCCTCTTAAAGTTTTAGGTCCTATTAGTTTTTCAGTCTCAGGAAGCAAAAATCAAATTTTCTGTTAGCTCTGCTTCTGATGATAATATCATGAACTAGGTCAGAAGGAGGTAGTTAGAAAAAAATAGGTCCATAGCTAAGAATCTCATTAAAAAGAAACTTGGCTGTGTTTCATGTTCAAAATAAGTTCTATTCTCTATTTCAGGGCAATCATGAGGTTTCTGAGAAAAGTGCCAAAGAAATGTTCCGTGGCCAGGAAGAAGGGCCAAGAACAAGATGATAACCTGACCAAGATGTCCTACCTTCAAGGGGGGATCAGTGAAAACCCCTCTCTTTTTTTCCTCATGCCTCTGAGTATGGGAAGAGAGTCAGGATATCTGGCCAAGGAGGCATAAAAATGCTTTGCTTATACTGATGTCTTCATTTTCCTCTTGGAAAGAGGAAGGTTAAAATAAAGATGTTGGAATATTCTGGAAGTGGCTTACCTAAGAAAAACAAAATAAAGAGCAACAGTGGCAGTAATGTAGCACAAAATGATGTTCCTGGGGCTGTGGAGGAGACCGTGAGCCTGGCAGAAAGGAGAGTGCTCAGATAGGCCAGGTTTACAAACATTCCTTGGTCTGGATGATTAAGAGGTGTGGGGGCATGGTGGTGTGCAGTGTATTTTTTTTCTCCATGCCAGTATCCACCACAGTTCCACTATACTCCTTGTGGAGAAGCAGAGGTCAGCTTTGCTAGTTTTCAGATTCCTCTGTTGCCACATCTACCAGTGGGCACTGCCAAGAGCTGGACACACATGGGCCATTTCCCAAACGTGTGCCAAGGGGCAGAAAAAAATGTCTCAGCCACTAACTGGCCCCAACACTCTGTTGGACCATGTGGCTCATTCGTTTGTGTCTTCATTTACCTAGAACTATTCTGTAATTGTGAATATCAAGTGGCACTGAGGGAAGCCTGACATGGGGAAATGTTAGGTGCACTGCTTTATCAGTGAGGGCTCACTGTAGGAACAGATTTAATAAAAATATAGATGACACATAAAGGGCTTACAAAGTAGGCTTATAGTGGTTGCCTGCAGAGTTGGGTGGAAGAATGCAAAAGGCCCACCTGCATGTGGGAGAGCCAGAGGATCCAGTCAAAAGTTGAACACCTGTAGCTCACAGCAGAGTCACCAGTGTGAGTCTGTCAGAAAGCCAGAGGCCCTGTGTTGGAAGGCTGAAGGTCTGCACTGGAAACCTGAAGTAAAGTCCCAAGGTGAGGACAAAGACCGGGGCTCCCCTGAAGAAGCAAAAGGACAGACTTCTCCCTTCTTTCCCTTTTTATTCCATCCAGGCTTCATACCTATTGGTTGGTGCCACCCATATCCAGGGTGGGTCTTCCTTCTTCAGTAACTCCATCATCTAGGGCCACCTAGAACTGTGCTAAACTAATTCACTAGGCATTTCTTATCCAAGTTGACACCATAGTTAACTATTACAACTAGTAAAGAAAGGAGTAAAGAATTTTTTTTTAAATTGTAGGTATGTTGGTTTTAATTAGCAAGGGGGAAATTTGATATCTGGAAGAGAAAGAGGGTGTAAAAAAGATAGAGAAGGGGCTGGGGATATAGCTCAGTGACATAGCGCCTGCCTGGCAAGTGTGAGGTAGTGAGTTTGATCCCTGGTACCACAGAAGAAAAAAGAAAAAAAAAGATAGAGAAAAGTACTGTTTTCTATCACAGAACCAGAAGAGATTAAGATGTGAAATCACACGTAGTGCAGGAATGTCCTTGGGAACTAGCGTGGAGGTGAATGATTCTGTCTTGCTGAGCTGAGTCCCAGGAATTTCTCCAAGGAATCAGACTATGAACAGAGAAAGGACAAGAGGGTCTCCTGGGATATGGATGTCATCAGCCCTAACCTGAAGTCCTCAGAAAGTTTTTTTTTCTTTTGAGTCATGAACTAATAAAATTAAAGACAAATGAAAACATTCACTTCTTACTTTACTAAGGAAACAAAAACTCCCATCTTCAATGGTAGTATCATCAATATATTATTATTCTAACATTCCTTATCCCAATAAATAAAACATAATCCCAGGATAAAAATAATCTTCCTGAAGAAAGGTCAGCTGACCTTCACACTAGTTATATGTTTAATGGTCATGTAAATATATACTGATATATGAATATAAATACATAATGATATATATGTATATTAAAAATGATTATGTATGTGCTTACACACTGTTATGTATAGATATGTTTATTTCAAATGTGAATGCAAAAATTTAGCATTCTATTTATTTTAGGTCATTTTGAAGAAATCATTCAGGAGTCAGTTGCGGTATTATACCTTGGATCTGGAATATGCTCTAAAAATCCTATGTGTTAAAAGGCTTGGTCCCCGGCCTATGATGCTATTCGGAGGTGGTGCAATTTCTAGGACATGGGGCCTAGTGGAAGGAAGTTACATCACTAGAGGCATGCCCTTCAAGGGGTATTGGAACCCAGCCCCTTTCATGGCTCTCTTTTTTTGTTTCTTGGCTTCTACAAGATGAATAAACCTCCCACCATCATGTATTTCACTGCCACAGGACCAAAGCAGCAGGACCAAGTGACCATGAACTTCACCCCCTGAAACCAGACCACCAACATGAATCTTTTCCCTTTCAAGTTAAATTATAGCAGATATTTTGTCACAGTAATGATAAGCTGACTATCACATAGAGATTCATGTTCAACAATGGATCATGAAGTACAGTTCTAATATCTAACTTGTGGACATTTTGCTTAGGCACACTTTAAATCTATGTTTGCACATGTATCTATAGATGAAAATATAAGCATCATACATAGTTAATGTTAAGAAAATAGTGGCAGTGGCCAGGAGAGCTGTCCAAGATCTTAGGAATGAGGTTCTGTTTTCAGAGCCCTTCAGAAATATAGCTGGAGAGAGCCATCACTCAACACGAGAATCTGGGAAGGACGCTACACAGAGATGAAAGTTTAGTTATGAGCTAGCCCTGGTCCTGAATCTGGAGTTGGTAAACCAAATTAAGTTGGAATGAAAAGATGGAGAAATAGTGCAGGTAGAAAGTGTTAAGGTTGACAGTCCTTTGGAGACATGATAATATGTAAGGGCAGATGCCAATGTATCATAAGACAAAAACAAACAGAATTGCCAAACTCATGTGGAACTTGGTGGTCATTTTAAGACAAGTCTCTTCAACAGGGGTACTCATTACTGATAGCTCAGTAGGGAATCTCCTGGAGTACATGAAATAAAATGACTGGCTCCACCTATAGCTGCTGGGTTTTAACTGGTTTCTGATGGGGTTCTGGTAGCAGGACTTTTTAATTTAACAGTTCCTCAGTTGAATCTAATGTACAGCTAAGTTGAGAATCACTACTTAAAGAGCTGAGAAAAGACCGCAGAAAAAAATTCCTTCATCGGAGATCTCTAAAATGATTAATTTGCAAACTACTTAGGGTAGAACAAAACATTCCATATATAACCATTTAAAAATTCTCTAACCTCAGTGTGGTTAATAGGCAGAAAGATATTCTGCTATCAAAGTATCAGTGAGATAGCTTGTGCAATGCAAAATAACATCATTGGGGCCACAGATGCAGACATAGTCCCACAGATGTCAATGTCATAAAGATCCTAAGGACAATTACTACAGCTTGGATCTTAAATGTCCCCCAAAAGCCCACATTTCAAAGGCTTGGTATCCAGTCTGTGGTGCTACTGGAAGACTGCAGAACCTTTAAAAGGTGGTGCCTTGGGAGAGGTCATTGAGCCCTTGAATAGGTCACTGGGACCCTGGCTCCCTCTGTGCTCTCTCACTTTGCTTCCTGGCCACCATGAGATGAGCAGCCTCCTCCACCACACAGTGCTGCCATGATGCACCCTGCCACTATAATAGGGAAAGAAATCAGCTGTATGCTAAGGCTGCTGAGATCAAATCTATCAGGGAAATTGTGGGGATGGAAAAGAAATCTGTGCCAGTCTTGTCCTTGCATCTTAAACTGCAAAAGTTACACCCATGGTGCACAAGTGCTTACTTAAGATGGAAAAGGTATGGAATTTCAGTCTGTAGTTTCAGGCAGCCACAGGGGCCACATTGCCCATGGACATGTGGAGGATTTCTCTACTCACCGTCACCGCCTCTTCCTCTCACACTGTATTGCTTTTTCTGTATGACATTTTCTTTCTTCCACAGCATTCTTCACTCTCGAACATTTACAAATCTATCAACCTTTCGATCCAGATTACCGCTAATTGTCTCCACTTTACACTTTAACCCCAACGGCCCAGGCCAGGCATCTCTGTCTTTTCCACTGAACAGTGATCAACCATGCTTGACCTTCAGTAAGCACTCTACAAATGTTTGTTGAATGACCCACAGCAACAAAAAGGTTTGGTGATATTCCAATAAGGGATTGGTTTTTTACAATTTTGATTAACACAAATTTTGTGCTAAAAAAGAAAGGTGTTATTCTCTTAAAACAAACCATGTAAAGGAGGAAACTGAAAAAGAGGGAAAAGTGGGGGAGGGCACCCTCCAGTTGTCATTTGATTTGTCATCCCAAAATTATGGGATTATTACTTCACGGAAATATAAAGGCAACCATGGTGACTTGCAAAGCCAAAAGTGGTAAATTCAAGTGTTTTCATTGCCTTCCTTTTAAGTTAGTGTGTTTTTATAGTTTCCAAAGGGGACACCTGACAGCTACCTCCCTCAATTTAACAACTGGAATCAGACATCACAGAAGCTAATGATGTGTCCTTAAAATAGAAGCCCATTCCCAGACTGGCTCCCAAAATGTATTTAGGATGTTTCTCCATCTTCCACAGTTAATGTGCCTTTCTCATGTTTATCAGGAGTTTCGATGATAGATGAATAAGCAGATCATTTTGCTGGCAGTGGCTCTAACCTTTCCTCAAATTCTCTAGGTATGTTGCTGCTGCCATTTGCCATTCTGCACGTAAGCCTGTAAATTTCAAAACCCTCACTCAGGAAGAAAGAACATAAAATATTTATTTTTTGCTCCCAATGTAACAGCAGAAAAAAGTTTTACAATTTTGCAAGTTTTCCGCTCTTCAAATACTAAAACATTTAAATGGATTCAGCATCCAGGATCAGAGGTTTCCCAGATGGTCAGAAGTTCATTATGCAGGCAAGCAGGAAGCGGAGAGCGACAGACCACTTGATAGGAAGTGAAATAAAGTTGACAAAGATAGCGTGCTTGAGGCAGGATACTGCAAAATCATTATATTTACAACAAAGAGAAGAGGAACAAAGAGTCAGATCTTGGTAGTCAAGCATTAAAACTTCATCTTCACTGGATGTCTAATATGGAAAATAAAAATTTGACAAAGGCAGAAGAAAACCTGCCTGACTTCAGTTTTACCTTCTCCTGCACTACAAAGCAGTTTGTTGGAACTACACTGGAGGAGGCCCTCAGTACTATGTCTGGGCAAATAAGAGCTAGTTAACCTGTGAAAAGAGCCCCGAATCCAAGCCCGAGATGTAAGAATAAATCAGATACTGTGGTATCAGGAAAGTAAAAAGCAAGATGGTTTCATTATCATGGTCAAAGCTGGCACTGCATTTCAATGGGCAAAAACTAAATTGTATGCTAAGAAAAAGCAACAAACTGGAATTACTCTTGGCTATTAGGGACCACAAACTCACGATGGCTAATTTTGCATCCTTCCCTAAGGGATAAATGGAGGCTTGGGATTATGGTGTGGCTCTTTTGAGACTTCTCATTAACTCTTGGGATGGGCCATTCTCTCCCACCCACTAAGACTAAACTAAGTCTGCTAAAATGAAAAACAACACTCTAGAGTAAGATCCTTCTCAGCATAAGACCATCCCAGGACTATCCATTGCCTGCAGAGTCATCCAGCTGGAATCTTCCGCTAGACCTTCTTATCATTGTACACACCCATTGCATGGTACATGCCCAATAAATAATGGCTTTTTTTGGAGTATCTGGGTTTTTGCCTGTCCTAAGGCACTGACCTCCCAGCCCCCCATCATACATTACTAAATTTGTCTCTGTTTCTTATTTTATGCTTCGCCAGACCCCTCACACAGGCAGTTGGGGATCTTAGCCAGGTCTCTGATACTTTGCTGAAAACAAAGCAAGTGCACCTGTGGAGAACATATTTGGTGGTGACAAAATATTTATTGGGCAGAAAGCTTGAAAATATCCTACATCTCTAGAAAGTCCTCCTGAATCTTCCATTAAAAAAAAAAGCTTAAGTTCTCGTTGAATATTTTCTAGCTTTCTCAACATTCTAAGTTTGCTCTCTTACACACCAAGCTGCTACAAAAGTAAAGCAGAGGTCAAAGTGATGCTTTGTGGGCTGACTCCATAGACGAGGACTGTGGGCTTGCAGGTACTAAAATAAAAGAATTCTGGGGAAAAAAAATCAAAAGAATCCAGGTCTTTCCAGGCCTTCAAGGATGAATGCTGGTCCTCCACAAGCCGCAGTCTTCCTTACTACACGACTAACACGGATCCGCACGTCTGTACCCGGAAAGCTTTTGTTACCTGGGGTAACGAGAGTTGTTACAGGCCCCCCTTTACACTTAAAAGATTTAAAAGAAGCACCCAGCCTACACTTTTAAGGATAGTTTGGAAGTTTGAGAACCTGTGCTTTTAAAGCTTTTTTTCCCCCTCTCTGGCAACACCTCATGCTGTGCACAGAAAATGCTGCCAACTCCTCATAGGAGTGAACCAGAAGAACTCAATCTACAAACCAGACCTGCAACCTGCTATGCATATTTCCTTACTTTTGTTTCCACTGTGTAATATTCAAACACTCTTGCAGGTTAAAAGAAGACAGACTAGCTGTCTGCACCACACTGTGAATGAATTCATTTTTGCTCCACTATCTTTGTTTTCCTCGCTCTTGATGGAGACAGGTAACCAAATCGAGTCTGTTGTGAACCTCGGAAATCCAGTCAAACCTTTGTGGAGGGCAGTGTAAAAGAGTGACACAGAGACCAGCGGGCTGAACAAACACCCAAACAGACACCGCAGAGCTCTGCCTTCTCCCTGTGGAATCCACCACTCTCAGAACTCACTGGGAATCCTTTCAGTATCACCTGGTGAGGCCAGTGCCTGTCATCGTAGCATTCGGGAGGCAGCAGGGTCGCACCCTGGGCGCTAGTCACTAACTACTGCCTTAGCGACATCCTCTCTTAAAATGAATAATAAAAATAGGGCTGGGTATGTAACTCATTGTGAAAGTCCTGAGTTCAATTCCCAGTTCTGAAAAAAAAAAATCACCAACAGAAGTGAGTCTTCTTATGTTAATCATATAGCATTTCTGAGCAGAAATAAAATGATGTATATTGATATCATTTGTATTCTGCTTTTCAAAAGTGCCAGCTGCTGTTGTTGGCGTTCAGGAAACTGATCCTCTGAAATGTAGTTACTTTAGAAGCTGCCGAGGAGTCAAGGGCCCTCTAACTTAGTTTCTCTCCTACTCACAAGCGCAGGCAGGGACTCAGGGGTTCTCTCGAGAATCTCCTTATCTGCTTTAGGACCCACCAAAGACAGCGTGAGAGCCTTGCAATCCACCTCATGAGCGATGCAGCCATCCCTAGCTGTGCCTGTTTCCGGGGCTCACTCAAATTCCACAGGATCACTGCCAAGTTAACTTAGGTCTTTCCAGCCCGTTCATTCTCCTAATAATCACTAACCATCCTCTAACACTGCCTTCAGCACCCATCCATTTCCCTCTCTCCTAAGAAGATGATATTTAAGCTTCAACCATCTGAGCTTTCTTTGAGTTCCACATTTTGTTCCGTATCTACCCACATTATAAATGTTTTGACTTTTTCTCTTATACTAGTGCAAAAGGATTTTTTTCCTGGTTTCTTAGAGTCAAAACTACCTGCTAAACATTTTTAAGCTACAGATGAACGTACTGTTGCCCATGATTGTCTTTCTTTTGAGTAGAACCACAAGGTGATGATAGAATCCTGCGCATCGGGGACGGGGGCCCCAGCTCGCAGCTGCCTCCTGTTGATGTGCGGGGAGGTTACTAACCAGAGTGAGAGAAGATACTGCTTGTTTAGAACTCCCAACATACAGACTTATGAGATTCTTTTACCAAAATCTAACTTACAAATTGGATCATTCTCCTTCCCTCCTGGTTTGGAAAAACTTAATTAAAAAATATTGTCATTTGTCTGCTTGAAGTGTGCATTTAAAAAAATTCTTACATTTGCTTACATTCTTTTTTGGTTATTAGATATCTTTCTTTTTTTTTTTTTTTGTACCAGGGATCAAACTGACAACCTCATGCTTGCCAGGCAGGCACTTATGCTGCTGAGCTAAATTTCCGGCATTATTAGGTATCTTTTACGACGGTTTTCAAAAATTGTATCTGTACTAGCTCGTTTGATATTTTTAATAAGTGAATGAATTATATAATCTCTTTCTTTCTTTCTTTCTTTCTTTCTTTCTTTCTTTCTTTCTTTCTTTCTTGTGACAGGGTTGCTGTAGCTCACCTTGAATTTGTAATCCTCCTGCCTCAGCCTCAAAATAACTAGAATTACAGACATGTGCCAGGATCAAATATAAACTTGAGTTCCTTAGTGTCTACTATTCAAAACTGAAATATGGTGGGCTGTGATTTTTGGTCTGAGCACTAGAATAGCATAAGCTGCTTAGCAGCACGTCGGTTTTTGTTAACAGTTTTAAATGTCGCTAAGTTAGAATAAAGCTCAAGATACAGAACTTCAGATATGCTGACTCGAAAATGTGGTGACAAAACTGCACACTTCGAAGGGAAAAAAGGAGGCAAAAAAGACTGTCCTTAAAATACAAAGGGATGAATTTTGGTGCGTGGTGTAATTGTCATGAGCTATTCGGATGGAGTTCAGGGTACATAGCTTTTAATCTTTGCAGTGTGAAACTCTTTATCCCAATAGATGCTTACTCCAGAGAAGAACCCCCCCTCCTCATATTGAAAAGTCTATCAAGGTGCTGGGGTGTGGCTCAGTGTAGTGCACTTGCCTAGCATGTGCCAGGCGCTGGGTTCAATCCCCAGTGCACCCCTACCGATTGTATAAAGGAGTAATATGTAAAATGGGTAACTAATTACTAATCACCAATTAGAGAGGTATCCATTAGGAGTGGGTACTATTTTCTGTACTAAAAACTATCATCATAATTCTTCAAAAGACTCAACATTTCTAGGTTACCCATGATGTCAACTCTTTATGTAAAATATTTCCAGAGAGCAGTAGATACTTGAAGTACTATCCCCAAAGAGTAGTAAAAAACCAGTTTTTTCATCTGAGACTTTATTAGGTATTCCAGGTAGGAGTATAAAGCCAAAGATAACCATGCAGTTCCAGAATCTGTCTACTGCAGCATCAACTGAGGCCTGGACACACCCGGACATAAACTCATTAACCTCAGTGTCTTCCAGGAAAAGCCACCAGATATTTCACCAATGATTCTTAGAGTTTGGATCTGGCTTTTCAAGAATGAAAATGAGCAGAAGCAGGCAGGTCATCCAGTCAAAGATGCCAGAAGTTCAAAGTCCCCTGTGCAGAACATAACTCTCCCAGAAAAGAAATGCAAGCCTTTTTCTTATCATCCAGCCAATAAGCAGTGTCTCCCCTCTTTCTTCCAATAAATTCCTGTGCTACTAACAATGTGGGAGGCAGATTTGAGCTTTTAGCTCATAACCTCTTTGGTGTTGGGTTGCACAATACAGCTTTTGTTTTATGCAAAATCCAGGTGCCAGGGAACTGGCTTTGAAGTGTGTGGGGTAGTGAGTCCTCCTTGCTCAGTAACATCATCACAGTCAAGCACCCACTGGCAAGACGAATTTCTGCTTTAAAGTATTTCAGGCTTATTTGATTTTACAGTGGCATTATGCAGCCTCTGTTTTGTGTTTTCTCAACTAAAAATCTTTTGTGATGACTTTAGACTTGTATTTCTTTTCAGTTTCCTTTCTTGAATTTTCTCGAAAAACTTTAAAAGGTAAGGTGAGTCATGAGTCCTTTTTTTCCCCTCCACCTTGACCCTGGGAGACCAATGCCTTTTTTCTGCTACCATGTGGCAGCCTGTGGTTTACCACCACTGCAGGCCTTTTCCTGACATTCCTGTCCACTATTTAGCATTAGCTTCTGGACATTTCTATTTACATGACCCAAAGACATCACTATATTAAGCAGAAATGCATTCTGTGTTTTGATGCAACCTGTCATTAAAATCTGAAGAGTCACATAGGAATTGGATAGTCGCTCTTGTAAAAAATCTAAAATTTATCCCTCAGTTCCATTGCCTTAGAAGAATGGGAACTGTGTTAGCTTTCCATCACTGTAACAAACACCTGAGGTAAGTCAATTTAAAAAGAGTAAAGGTTTATTTTGGCTCATGATTTTCAAAGTTGCAGTCCATGGTCACTTGTTGGTGTTGCTTGAGCCTGTGGTAAGGTAGTATATCATGGCAGGAGCATGTGGGGAAGGAAACTATTCACCTTATTGAGGTGAGAGGGGAGAGAGAGACAGAGAGGCTTAAGTCTCAATATCCTCTCCAAGGGTGTACCCCCAATGACCTAACTTCCTCCTACTAGGCTCCACCCCCTGGAGGGCTCTGTCACTTCCCAGTAGTGCCATACCTAGGAACCAAGCCTTCAACATATGTGTTTTCTGATGGACACCTAAAATCCAAACTGTAGCAGTAGTTGACATTTTGTGTGATTCTTATTTGCTTGTAATCCAGATCATCTAGAAGTTAAATCTTGAGTCTTTTATATTTTATGGAAGCATACTGGGGAGTACAGGGTTTGAATAGCTTTTCCACATGATTCCAACATATCCCCAAACCTAGTACATACCATGTGAGGTGTCTTCCATGCATTATCTCAGTTAATCCTAACTGCTACCTTCTGAGACAGGCACTCTTAAACCCACTGATAGAAAAACTCTGCCTTGGAGATGCTGAGTAATTTGGTTAAAATTAAACAGGCACCACTAAGTGACACAGCTGACTATGGGGAATCAACAATGGCTAACACCCTGTCTTGGTTACTTTTTTCTTGTTGAGACAAAATACTTGATGCCCGAAGTGAAGTAAGGAGAGGTTTATTTCTTACAGTTTTGGGGGTTTCAGTCCATATTCAGCTGGTTCCAAGGCAGGGTGGTGTGGCTGAGGGGGCAGCCATTCATGGCGGCTGCAAGCGGCAAGAGCGAACCACGCAAAAAAAAAAAAAAAAAGGGAAAAATCACACCTCCTTCCCTGACCTTGCATTGTATGTCAGCTCCACCCCTGGGTGGGTGCAGAACTCACACCACCAATCCCAGCACTAGACAACGAATCAATCATAAATGTTAGATTCACCCACTTCCATGACTACATGAGGCTTGGGGGGCCATCTATATACAAACCATAGCACACCCTCAGAAGGAGATCCCCTGTAGATGCCGCACTGTGTACAGCTATCCTCTGAACAGATGATCAGACCACTGGCCCTAGACCTGCAAGGTCAGTGAAACACCAAAGCACCACAGGCATCCAATTGCATTTCACCTCGATAGCTATCATGACAGCCTGTGTTTCTCCGGGTCAGCCAGTCATTTACTGGGGGGGACTGGTACTCGTTTGCCAGCCTGCGAGCCAGAAGGGGCTGGGATCTGGCTGTCCCCCTGCCAGCAGCGACCTGTGCATGGCGCTGGTTTACAGGCAGACCTTGCTTCCTGGTGGTGCCTTGTTCTCTTCCCCCTCAGTCTGTGAATGGCTCTGACTCACAGGGAAAGGCTTGGGTCTGGCTGGTTCCACAATGGCAGCAGCCCGTGCATGGAGCTGGTTCTGAGGGGGAGCTTGTCCTCTTCCCCCGCAGTCTGTGAATGGTACTGACTCACAGGGAAAGGCATGGGTCTGGCTGTCCTCACTCTGGCGGCAGCCCACGCATGGTGCTGCTTCCTGTAGTCTGTGAGTGGTGCTCACTGGCATGTCTTTTCTATACCATCTCTTGCCTTTTCTCAGTTATGCTATGGTCTCCAGCCATATGGAGCCAAATGCTTGCTCCTCTGTGACAAAGTTGTGCCCTTTCATATCTTTAAGTCTTTACGTATGTTATGGCTCTTAGAGATCCTGGAATTAACTCCAGCCTTGTGTTCTGTCATTCCCCTAGAGTTAGCAAGTCCTTTCTGTGAATCTCTAATAGTAGGGACATCCATCATTTTAGCATTTTAGAAGTGTTGCATATGTTTCTCAATTCTTCCATCTTTTACATATTCTTAATGGTAGAAACTGACAATTCCTCATTGTGTCTTCAGATTTAACATAGTTCCTACACAATTTAGACCCTTATTAAATACTGACTCACTGAAAAAAAAATACATCCATTAAACTTTTTAGATATTCCTAAAAGCTTAAAAATCCTGTGGCTATGTGTGGGCATGATTCATGTGTTAATGATCATTGATCATCTTAATCTTTTAGCATATCAAAGATCTGTCTAATTTTGAGGGAAAGAGTGGATTTTAGATGACATCTTAGATGATCTTATTTTATAGATGGGAAAGTATAAGCCAAAAAGAATGAGGTGACTTTCCCAAGTCTATTTAGGGGTTCAATGGAGACTTGAAAGTTTTTTTTCTCTTATCCAGTTCTCCTTTCTCTCCTTACCACTTCCTTATTGTTGCTTTAGTCTATAGTATAATTTATTTGGACATCCACTCTGCCTGGGGCCTCACAGGGACAGACATATTAGTTCAGAATTGTATTTCTTTGTGTCTACTGTCATCAGCAAGTAAGGCCTCAAAATGTAAATATTAATAAAACAAGAGTTTCTAACCCCAGTCTGGTAGACAAAACAATTTAGTATGCAGTGATAAATATTGGGTGTCTCGAGTGTTTGCATTATTAGCTTAACCAAATGGACACTACCTGACATAGTAAATAACCTATGCTCTACAACATATTTGGGATTACACACAGAATAAAAACTTGACAATAATGTACAAAGAGGACAAATGGCACTCATCCTTATCTGTCAACTAGTAATAGGGACTGAAAGGATCACAGAAAGAAGCATAGTAAGGCACATATATAAGAAAGCTGGTCCTAACTCACCTGTTGTGGAAATGCCAAAAAAAAAAAAAAAGCTCTCTAAAGAAGACCTTTTAATATTCCCTGACTTCTGAGAGAGAATAAAAATTGTAGCTCTTTAGAATATAATTATTGAAACCTAATCCTGAAAAGAGACACGCATAGCAGGTGCAGAGCAACGTCATCAATCTGCAATATCATGTTTCTAGACTAGATTGACTCACACTTAAACTGAGTGTGTCTTGGCTTTCATTAATGGTAAATCAAAGTCCAAACTTAGTATTCATTTATTTAGGACTATTTAAAAAGATACATGACACTTGATGTAGCACTGTTGGAACTCCAGAATGTCCTTTGTCCAATATTGCTAGTATGTTAGAACTATAGGGGAAAATCCCACATACCTATGCTACATTTATTTATTTAACAATGCAAAGGAACAGCAAACTCACAAAGAGTATGTACATAAAGCAGTTTCATATTATGGACCAAGGTAAACTCAGGAGACTGTATTTTATTTTATTTTTAATTTTATTTTTACTAGTCCATATTCGTAGTACATAATGACTGCATTGGGGTTGGCGCACGCACATCACACATCTCAATTCTTTCATCCTTTTGCCCCTTCTTCTCTCTCCCCCTCCCTTGGTCTCTTTCCCTTTTTGAAAAAGATCTATCTCCCTTTTTCCTACTATCTTTTATTTTGCTCATTAATTTATATATACTTTGGGTTTCTCATCTAAGAGAGATTTGAATAGTCCATATTTCTAATGAGAAGTCCCAAGGACTTCAAGATAGTTATTTTGTATAATCAGATTCCTAAAGAGCCTGGCTCAATTACTGGAAAGACTAATCCTTGTTATTCACCAGTGGGTAACGAGGATTATAGCAGAGCGCAGCAGCACGTAGCGCAGGGACCTCACGGGATGCAGGTGCCCAGAGCACACCTGCTGGAGGGGAGACTGCTCCAGTGCAGCCCAGGACTTGGAGACAGAGGAAGGCTGTGCCCAGCACAGAAAGTAGCAGACACCACGGCACTGAGGCTTGGAGAGCTCAGTGCTTCTAGGGCCCAGAAACCATCGCGACTGGCCACAGTCTTGGATGGAAGTTGATAAAGGAGGAAGATGGAGCTGGACAGTCTGACAGAACTCAGCACATAATTCTGCAGATGAACTCCTTCAGGGTTTCAAAGAAAGCTAACTTCTACTTTGAGTAAATAAAATGATCTCCTGATACAATCTTTCAGATGAATTTTGGGCTATGAGAAAAATAGGGCAGTACAAAGATGTACATCTTACAGGCTTGCAAAATTCAGACACAGATTAAAAGTTTTTTTAAAGTAGTAAAATCAATGGAGACTTCTAGCAGTCAGTGATGTGTTTGCTGTAATAGTCTCTGTCCTCTGGGCAGGGTGCATCCTGGGGGAAGCAGCTGGGCCCTCAGGACTGTGGTCACCAGGGTAGAACAGGCAGGAGTGGACCAGGGTCTACCTGGGGAAGGTTTCAAAGTGGAAAGTCCAGAGAGAAAGCCCATTGGTATGGGCTAGAACACTGAGAAGGTGAGCTTCGTAAGAGAGTGCAGAAGAACTGACAGGTTTTCCTGAAGCTCACTGCAGGGATATAAATAGTGGTCTATGCTTATAATACTTTCTAAGAGTCATTATGTTGCCCAGGCTGACCTTGAACTCAAATGGTCCAATCCTCCTGCTTCAGCTTCCCCGAAGCCAGGACTTTAAGGTGGCAACTACCATGACCTACTTTAGTTATAAAATATTAATCAAAGCCTACTTTACATTTTTGTGCCCTCCTAGCAGGTTCAGGAAATAAAGATAGGGTTGGCACAAACAGCTGAAGTCCAGAGGTGGAAGACGCTCATGCTGTTAAATAAAACACAGGCAAAGTATGGGAGCAGAGTCTGACAGGTAAACACCAAGAAAAACTGGTTCAGGTTCGCTCCACACACAGGTTGGGTGTGTTGGATAACAGAGCAAATGTGAAGGCACACCTGCCTTCCCGTCTGTGGGCAACTCTCATCCCAGCAGCCCTGACATGACCCTCAGGGCATACAAATAAAGAAAGACTCAGTCCTGCCAGATTTGAGGGGAAGGGGATTAAAATGTGCCAGCCCCAAATATGCCACTTCTGCAGAGTGATTATTTTTAAGCAGAAGGTCACTGGGAATTAACGGATGCAGACAGAGACCTTGAAGCTTCCCTTATCTAAGAGCAGAAACTTCTGAGAATGGGGACTGCCACCAATCCCCTCTCTGGGGGAATTTTATGACCACAAATAACAGAGAACGTCGGTATTGAGGCAGGCTTGCTGAAATGAATTTTACTCAGTAAACTTTATCATCTATCGCCCATGTTTACCTTTCCACATTTACTGTCTTAAGAACTCTAAACCCTTTGGCTTTATCTTGACACTTCTCCATTTGTGGCCCTTTTGTTAAGTGCTTATGTAAGACTTCAAATCTGACCACCTCTTTTGGTTTTCATTTAATTTCTGTGAGTGTGTTCTCATATGCATACGAAATAAACCTTGTTTTTTCCTCCTGTTAATTTGTCTTCCATCATTTTGATTTCAGGGCCCTGGAAAATGAACTCCAAGGGGAGAAGAAGAAGGCTTTCTTTCGCAGAACCCACTTGATCCTTTACTAGCTGGGCAGAATAGTTAATCACTTTAAACCTATCATTTCCTCAATAAGGATAACAATACCTACTTACTGTAAGAATCAACAAGATAATATAAGGAGACTTATACGGCATCCGGCATGTTAAAGATGCCCAATGAGTGACAGCAATTCTGACACCACATAATGTATCCTGAAACTGGCCATTTGTCATAGACAAAGGTCACACTCCACTTCCACCTGGAGCTGTGGCTCCTGACTCTTTATGTGCTAAAAACTATCAGGATAAGCATGCAGAGGAGCTAGTACGATAGTCAGATCATAATAGCTGACGCTAACATCTGTTACTACTAGTAAATAGCATCTCAGAATAGCATGATGAAGACAAGAAAGCATCTACAAAATTGCTAGATAATTAAATATCCCACCCTGCAGTGTTTCCAAAAAGTGCCCAGTATAAAATACATCATTTACAGTAAGAGATAGGACTAGCCTATTTTATATAGTAAATATCATAATTATTGAAGCAAAGAGATCACAGTGAAAATTTACCTTATAGATATACAAGTAATCAACTGTCATTGCCATATAGAAGTAAAACACATTAATAATTACCTGTGAATACATCCTAGAATTTGATATTCTAACTCAATGGAAAAGACGGGCTCAACAATTTCATTATGCCTTTCTGGTAAATTTAATTTGCTGTGTGTCTGATGTCACTTATTTTGTTGCTAATCCAATTATCATTATGATTATTGTAGTGGTCTCAGAAATGTTGCTGTGTTTTACCGGATCTTCTACCCAGTCATACTGCACCTGTCTGCACTGGCCAAAGGACATAAACAGGTGTGCCACTGATGAAGACAGATATGGCCCAGAAACACATGAAAAGATTTCAACATTACGTATAATTTAAAAGCAATAAAATAATACTATTTTTCTTTTATCAGATTAGCAAAGGATAATTGAATGATATACAATGTTGGCAAGATTAGAGGAAGCAAGTACTTCTACGTATTAATGATGGACTCTTTAGAATACAATTTGCCCTCTCTTTCTGAAAAAGTATCTTGAAAACTATCTAGCCTTTGGCCTAGAAATTCCATTTCTAGGAATTCAAAGGTATTCTACTGCATATGGCTAAATGTATTCATATAAGATACGCATTTTGGCATTGCTTGCTACAGTAACAGCGACAAAACCCCCAGGAAACGAAAATGTCCTTCAAATCATTAGAAGACTGATTAAATTACTTAGATTATATTTATATAGTGATTGCTACACAGCTATGGCTCTATATAGCTATAGATGGATACATCTGTAAGATGTCTGAGGAAAAAAATGCTCAACATACAAAGCCATGTTTATATGCTCCCATTTGTGAGAGAACAGCCATGAAGACATTCACATACACAGTGCACACATCTATGTCCATACAAAAATGACATTTCTGCAAGGATATACAAGAATGTGCTGGCAGTGTTTGCCTCTGGGCTAGCGGATCCAGGGTCTGCCATAACAGAGAGATTATGTTTCTTTGTAACACTGCATTGTTCACACTTTTATATAACATTAATAACAGTTTTTCAGTTGCACAAACAGTTGCATGTTGAAAAGGCAAGGGTTTAACAGGTTAGTTGGAAACACAAGTGCAGAAGAACAAAGTTAAATGCAGTAAACCTGAGATGATGAATTTTGTGGATTAACCTTGAGAGAAGAGCTTGCTGATCTCTGTGTTTTTCCTTTTAGTCAAACAAGCTACACATTTTAACTCATTTTTTAAAAATAAAACTTGGTGGACTAGATGGTGTTTTCTTAATCATCATTCTGCACAAAGCCCAGGTTGCCATGGTGGGTAGCTGAGCAGAGACCCAGCTCAGTCACTGGGGTGCCAAACCCAGCCTGCTCTAGGGCACCGCTCGCCCACTACATCTTGACCTCAGATGCCCAGCGAGGGCCTGGACACCAGAGCCTTACAATGGCTTGCTATAGCTCTGGCTGACTACAGTTTCCATTTTTGCAAAAGCGTAAGCCTCAAGAGGCTGTGGTTTATATAAAAAGTGACATTTCTGGCACTGTATGCTGGGTCTTTGTAAGCGTGGATCAAAAGTAAATGAATTACATAATAACCTCACTTTGTAAAGTGGTTTACAATTTTCTATACATGCATTATTTTTATCTCACAATGGCACGGAAGGAAAGTTATGACAAATGAGAATACTGAGGATGAGTTTAGATGACTTACTCAGATTGAAAGGGCAGATAAGAGACCAACTCTACATCTTCTGAAGCTAAGTTCTGTGTTCCTAACACATCATGACACCAACTATGGGCAACATCTGAAAACCACCTTTAGGTCTGCAGTGTAGGTTTCTTTGCAGAATCTCTTATTGCTTGCAGTCTTGACTTCTAGATACATAGTCCCAAGTTTCCACTTGGAAACATGACCCCATTCTTAAACAGGGCATTCCCAACTTGCAAGCTGTTTTAATGTCCAAAAGTCCAAAGTTTTGAAAGTTGAGTTCTGGTGAATTCCTCAGCATATTTTTCTGTTAAAAACTTTGTTTTTCTCAAGATAGTTTTTGTGACTAAGGCAAGTGCTTTAACTGAAATCTCCAAATAGAAAGTTTCTAATGTCAGACTGATGAAAAAGCATCGACCTGAGTTTTCTCTTTTCATTTTTCTCCACATGCCACCATTTTGGTCAATGTTCCTATTGCCTCTGGTTAAGGATTGGGGTCTCCTCTGTTGCTAGGAGCCTGACTGTGTCCAGATAGGCACCTACCTGATGAGGTGGCTGAAATAGGCTATGTGCCCAAAAGACATTTGTACTTTCTGTTTCCAATGTTTTATGATTAGCCGACACGACTTGCCTATGAGGGTTCAATGAACTTTTTGAGAAATATACATCACATTCAAATAATGTTTTTGGAGAGCAAACCCGCCACCAGGAAATGTCAACATCATTAGTCTTCTATTAAGTTCCATTAAAATCAAAACTTTGAAATGATTAGCTCTGCTGCTCTCCCAAGTAGTAATTACAGACCATCAGGAAGTAGCAAGCAGATTTCCTCCTTTATACATTAAATGCTAAAGATAAAACGTTATTTTTAAAATAGTCTTTGCTATTTTCAGCTGTGGGAATATAGACAATGCTTGCTTGGGGGTAGTGAATTACTTGGGACATTTGAATTTGACTGGACTCAATAGTGAAATGATAATGTTATTCCGTGCCATTTCATGAGAGTAGAGTCCAGAATGTAAGAATATCTGTAGGTAAATGTGCTTGGGGATTCCTCTTTTCCTTCATAAAGTTAAACTTTCATCTTCTAAGTATTATTAAAAGTTACTTATTCAATGCTAGTTAGAAAATATTAGTGTTATTTTATTTCATTTTGACAGTTCTTTAAAATGTTTCTAACTCAGATATATAATCCATTAACTTCTGTTTCTCATAATCCTCAGTTTTTACGCTCAAAAGCAAATTCTGCTAAGGCAGAATAACAAATTGGTCTAACTCATACTTATTATCTCAGTGAACAGTACTATCCTTTTAATTTATACTTGTCTCATAGGAAAATTATTGCCCATTAAAAAAACACTAGCTGCTTAGTCCTGATGCATGAATTTCTGTGTAAGGTGGGCTTCTTGTTTTCAGGAATTTTGGATCCAGTCAGAGAATCAATGAAAGGACCAAAACCCTGATGACATCAACAGAAAACTGAGGTTTCCATTGCAGGAACAGCATGGAATTTGTAGAAAGAACTCAAGGGATGCAGAAGCAAAGCAGGTTGAAGTTCTTAAGCCCAATTTCCTGGGAAAGTGAGAATGCAAATGTCCTTACAACCTTAGAGTCTCAAAGGGAAAGAGCAGAGAAATGCCAATAAAAAGCACAATGAAGTCTGGCACATATCTATGATCCTAGTGCTCCAGGAAGCTGAGGCAGGAAGATTTGAAGTTTGAGCCTAATGGGAAGGCCTTGGTTTCAATTTCTAATAGTACACACACACACACACACACACACACACACACACACACGTGCATGCACAGAGAGAGAGAGAGACAGAGACAGAGAGAAGAGAGATGACATTCAGGGATTCTAAACTGGAAAGAAGGCAGAAGGAGATGAGTTACATCAGGTGGACACCATGTTCTCAACTAAAGTCACCTCTAAACAAAAACCCAGGAGAAGTAGGCTAAGGGCTGTAGAAAAGTACAGAGTCTGGATTGGGGAAAGACAAGAAGAGGTCAAAAATAAATGGATCAAATGACTCACTTATTGTTTAACATGGCAGGTTAAACATGAATGCTTACTTCTCTCTCATATCCTAAACAATTCTGGAAGAAACAGATACTGGGACTGATAAAAGGAAAAGTTAATCAAAATTATGAAAGAAATAGGTTCATTGTGGGCTCAAATGAAGAAACTGGGAAAGTTTGTAACACAGAAGTCACTAGAGCCAGTGTTTGCCTTTCCAGTTCACCTCTCGCATTACTATTCAGTTAGTGCATTAGAGATCTATTTGAATCAGGTGTGCTAGGCTTCTGCCGTCATGGGTGTTTTCCCACAGGTGGGGCTGTGTATAAATTTAAGCTTCTCTTTTTCCCTGGAAGGAAAAGCATTCAAATATTAAGGAAGGAGACCCAAACCAAACAGATCCATCTAAGTTTGGAATAACACTCTGACTTACAAACATGGTTGGATTTGGCAGTACAAAGCACGGTATATCAAAGTCAACGCAGAGAAAGGGTAAAATTTACAGTTCAGTGCTCGCTTCGGCAGCACATATACTAAAATTTACAGCTTAAGAAAAAAGATGGAAAATGATTCCAAATTCTTCATTTTATAACTGAGTAAGGTGAAATTTAAAAAGGAAAACACAAACACAATGAACTTACACATCCTAATACAAACACAAACACAATGAACTTACACATCCTAATACAAAAGAGTAACAGCAAGAATTTACTATTTATTAGATGACATTTTATGACTGGTACTTGCATTAAAATGTTTAGCCTTATAGCAACTATATGTAGCCTGAGTTGATCCAGTCCCTTTGTGCATGCGACCAAGGGCCCCAGTTACCAGGGATATGCAGATTTGAGGGTAAGAGTGAGCCGAACTAGACCAGTAGTCACCCAGGATGGGGCTGATTTGAAAAGAGGAAGTCCAGGCACAGGGATCGCCATAATGACCTGGATAAAACAGCTGATACAGGCCCGTCACTGTGATAAGGTGATGTTAACCTACTAATAATTTCACTTCTATTCAGCTTGTTTCCTAGCACTTTGGGGAAATATTGTCAAGGGAATTGAGCCCAAGGTAGAGGGGCAGCAGGATGCAGGCTGGTTCTTGCACACTGATCAGAAAGGTGTGGGATGAGAGTCCTCTTCTAGCCAGTGTCTAAGAGCATCTCCAGTAAGTGGAGGAATAGGAACCTCGTGTGGGTGACGCAGGGTGGCTCCAGGGGTGTGATGCACCCACTCAGCTACACATATAAAATGGAGGCTCTCATTGAAAGACCAGGGTCCCACGTGACAGCAGGGGATCTGCATCATTTAGTGAGGTCAAAAGTCTTGCTTCTGGGCCTAGCAGCTGAGGTTTGTTAAAAGATACTTGGAAGCCTGGCATAGTGATGTGTGCTGGTCATCTCAGCTGCTTGGGAGGCTGAGGCACAAGAAAGGGTTGAATCATTTGAGTCTAAAAATTTGAAGCAAGCCTGGTCAAGTAAAGCTCATTTCAAAAAACAAAACAAAACAAAACAAAACAAAACAACAACAACAACAAAAAAATACAGAAAGAAAGAAAGAAAAAGTATTTGGAAGTTAACTTTGGCATAGCTGGTATTTCACAGATTTGTGTGGAAAATGATGTTAAATGAGTGTATCATTATCTACTTTTAGTACAGCAATATAGCAGCAAAATAGTACAAGGAGAGAAAGAAGTCAGACAGAAAAAAAAACTTCAGAATTTTTTATAGGGAAATAACATTATTTAGCAAGACATATAAGAGGGGGAAACACTGAGTGGGTGGTATGATTCAGAGTATAAATCTATCAGATGATAGGTTAGTTAGTAGAGATAAAATAAGAAGAATTAAAGTAATACATTTGGAAAAGAGTGCACAGGCCAGGGAGAGCTTGGGAGGAGACTGTCAAAACAGTGAGAAGACTCTGACAATGTCTGGGATTCTTTCAACTTTCAGGGGTGAGGAGAGCTGCAAACACAGAGGGAGTTAAACTACCAAGTAATAAGATCTCAGCAAAGGTTGAGCTGAGCACGCAGCACTTTTCATGATAATGACACCTGGAGGAGAAAAACTTGAGGAAACTAAAGTGAAGTTGAGTCATTAGGAGCTAAATGCCATGTGGTCTAGTGAGCACCATCTTGAAGTAGTTTGAGAAGGATTCTGGTCTAGTGGGCGCCATCTTGAGGTACAGCCTGGGAAGGATTCTGGTCTAGTGGGCGCTATCTTGAGGTACAATTTGGGAAGGATGCTGGGAGGTTGAAGCCAGGGGAGGAAGGAAGACATGAGGGGAAGCCTGGAATTTTGTACGGAAGGGTAAAGTTGAGACAGGCAAGCTGGAGAGCATCTGTAGACCAGCAGTGTTTTCTTCTACCAGTCTACCTCAGCACCAGTATACTCTGAGGGTACGCATTTCTGAAAAGGCTCATCTCTTTCACCAGGGGCACCTCTGCCTGCAGAACTTAGAATGAAGAACAGTGGGTCTTACTGTCCTCTACAGGCTGATGAAAGTGTAAAGCAATGGCCAACAGTGCTACGAGCATGAAGATGGGAGGAACCAGTTTACCAGGCTGAGACAAGAAATCCAAGAGCTCATGTCGGATGCGGCATTGTGGGAGGCAGTGAGGTGTGGCAGTCATGTTATCACAAATGGATAAAGAAAATTAAAGCAGGGATGGCAACTAGCAATCAGGTAGTAATTACAGCTATCCATGGGGAAGGCAGCAGGAGAATGGTGAGAAGCAGAATTATTTTCTAGATGGAAGAACAAGCAGTGATAAGTCATCAGAATTTAGTTCTTGATTAAGATCAAAGAAATAACCAGACTCAAATTCTACTCGCTTGAGTAAAAAGTAAAAGTCTGAGTAAATTAATAGCTTTTCCTATGTGAAAAGAACTAGTACTCAAAGAAGGCTCTGTCTTTTTTGTTGTAGTCTAGCAGTATCTGATAATGGGGATTGAAAAGTCATAGATATTTTATCTGAAGAAGTTCTTATGGCTTGGCCTCTATAAAATTGCTCTCTAGGTTCTGGGATTTGTATTTAAAGTACCCAGCAGTCTTCATTATAAGGTGAGACAGAAGAGAAAGGCAGAGAATTTCCACTCAATAAATATGAGTCACTGGCTTCCTATCCACAGAGTTTACATTTGACATTGCAACAAAAAGCATTAGCAAAAGATGACAGCAATGTTGTTGTTCTATTGTTTTCCTTCCAATAATCCCAGCATAATTTTTCTCCAAGAGATAGATCGAAAAGTCACTGTGCTTATGAAACACCTTTTTAACACAAAGGAATAAAATTCAAAATGTATACTGATATATTTCTTGTACGCTCTGCTCTTTATATAGCACTTGTTTCTGGTAACTAGATTATAATGAATCATGGGCAAAAGACAAAGTCAGTTGTGTTTTAGAGCACTTCCTACAGCAGAGCATTCAACCTCAAGGCAACACAGCCAGGAAGCTCATAAACACAGTACCAGGTTGCAGTTGCAGTTGATTTTAAGGTAGAAAAGATGGGCACTTAGACTAATGCTTTCCACAGGGAAAAACTACAATTTGAATTCATCATAAGCTCTAATTCATAATTACTGTCATAATTTTGTGGCCTCATTTCAGCTTTGCAGCAGTATATATGTAAAAATAGACCCCTTAATCTATCTACCCTCTCCTCTTCGTACTTTTCTACATCCTTCCCCAATCTCGAAAAAAGTAGCAGCTCAGGGAGCACTGCATGAAGAGTCATGGGTTTGAAACCATGGTGAAGTCTCTGCTAATCAGGAGTGACCCAGGGAAACCGATGTAACTAAAATGAAGTACAGTCATGTGTCGTTTACAGACCGGGACGTGTTCTGATAAATGCAACCTTAGTGGATTCAGTCGCTGTGTGCACATCACAGGACATGTATGTCTGTGACATCTCTAGGGAATGTAATTTTATTGAACCGCTGTCACAAGTGGGGTCCATTGGTGACCAAAATGTCATTATGCGGCCCGTATCAATACATAACGGTAAAGTTGCTGTGATTTCTAGATTAAAAAGAAACCATGTGCTAAGTTGGGACAGACTGAGGAAAGTTTCTGTCTCCTCACAGACTTATTTAATCTTTAACTTGAAATTGGAAGTTTTCCTGAGATGTCTATGCTAATGTCTACTTGACAGAACAACTACCACAGTGTTCTTTGACCTCTGGGCGTTTGCTTTTGCTTGGCTCATTGGGGAACAATCCAAAACTTTATACACAGAAGTCTCCAGAAATGCAGACTGTTAAAAATGTTTTGCCCCTCTGTAAAGCATATGGGCTAACTGTAAAATAAATTATATCACTGCTCATGTTTACTGCATTGGTCTAGAAGCAATAGCCCCATGGGTGGAATACCTCCGCTTAAGCTGAGGGAAAGCTGGATGATCACTTGTCTTTACAATATATTTCTCTTCAACATCCAGAGCTTTCTTTGCCTTCCTTGCCCACCCCCTAAAAGATAATTTTTGTTTGTTACCTCTTACCGACATTTATTTTGACAATTTTTTTCTGAAAGCCCATCCTCATCCTCTCCCATGATGTCCACAGCTGAAAAGATCAACGCGACGAGAATGGCAAAGCAGCAGACGAGGGCGAAGATCACGATGCACTTCTGCTGGGACTGGAAGAGAAAGAAGAGAATGAGTGTAAGCTGGGCACTGTCATTCAGCAAACCGAAGACCTGACAGCTTCTGGAAACCCCATGGAGCACCTCAGGGACATCATTACTTCTGTCACTTCTAGAGAAGGGCAGTGGTGCAGGTGAAATTATCCAGGACCTTTATGCATACTCCTCAGCAGACTTCAAACCCCACTAGATTGTTAGACCCTGTTAAATAATTCAAGTATGATATTCAGACTTCTGAACCACTTTGCTCTTCCTCTTTTTGATCAAAAGCTGTCTGGAAAATGAATGCTATGAGATCTATTGTTTCAAATTAAAAATGAAATAACAGATACCACCATCAGGGTTATGTAACTGACACGGTTTATTTCAAAACGTTGAAGGAAAGCAAGAATAACCTTCATACTTTTGATTTTCACTTAGAAAATCAAGCCAAGGCCCAGCTGATTAAGACCACTCATGTCCTTAACCACTTGTGGGGCCCAAGTGTTGCAATTGGAGACATGCTAGTCTCCAGGGGCCCACGGCTGAAGTTGGCAAAAGACAAGGCCACAACAACTAGTAGGAGCTGTGGCCGCTGGGACGAAGAGTTTTGTCTGTTTTCTCTCTGCTATGGTCTGAACCTTTGTGCACCCAACTCCTAATCTGCTGTTAAAATCTGAACCCCTTAGGCGATGGAATTAGGAGGTGGTGTCTTTTACAAAATGATTAGGTAATGAGGCAGAGTCCTTATCAATAAGATCAGTGGTCTTAACGGCAAGAGCCCTTGAAAAGCTCCAGTTTCCCTTCCACCACGTGAAGACGCAGCTGAAGGTGCCACCTATGAACCAGGAGGTGACCCCTCGCCAGACACCTAAGCTGCCAGGGCCTTGATCTTGAACTTTTCAGCCTCCAGACTGTGAGAAATAAACTTCTCTTGTCGATAAGCCATCTAGCATATGGTATCTTGATACAGAATGGACTAAGTCATCCTTTATTAGATAAATGAGAATGCGGGAAAGAGACAGCAACTTTCAAAACTCTATGTGAAGCTAGGGGATATTTACAGAGGAGAAAGAGTGATCTTTGACCGAGTGGCCAGGGATACTACCTTAGTGATAAGATGAATGCATGTGCACACACATGCACACACACACACACACACACACACACAAATGCGCACCCACACATACACACATACACTTTTAAGAATTTGTTGAAACCAGCTGATTTCTGCCTCCTCCTACCACCCTCTTGCCCATTCTTCCTACAGTCACACAGTCTCCAAAGACTCCAAGAAAACTCCCACACTCGAGTCCAGTTCTTCCCAGAAGCAGCTGTAGACTGCAGGTTACAGAGAAAGACACAGTTAAAACAAAGGAATCCCCTTTTCTGCATGCAGGCCTGTTATGGTTGATACATTATGTCAACTTGAGCAGCTTAGAAGTTTAACTAAGAGACTCAGCAGGGAGCCAGGGTTGAACTTTGTAAATATCCTCAGGCTGTGCAAGAGGAAGATAAGGAGGTTTTGTGAGTGCTACATGGGGGTGGCCTGTGTACAATATAAGGGAGGAAAAGGGGCTTCCTCTCCCCTACTTTTTGCTCAGGCTGCTTTTGCTGGCTGCTGTCTTGAAGTGCTGACCCGGTACAATGCCACCCTGCCTTGGGACCAGCTGATTATTGACTAAAACCTCCAAAAACTGTGAGCTAAATAAACTTTTCCTTCCCTAATTTTGGGCGTCAGGTGTTTTGTCTCAGCAAGGAGAGAAAAGTAACCAAGACACATCATCATCTCTAGTGAGTGTTCTCATTCTTTGTTTTCCAATCCTCCCTCAGGTCTGATCTCTTACTACGACCTCGTTCCCTTCCTGCCTGTCATTATGCGTCTCTTACTCCACACTCAAAGGCAAAGCAGGTGAAAGCCAAAGGAAGACGCATCATTGTTCTTTCACGCCAGACTTCAATTATCTTTCAGGCGTGGATTATGTTTTGCTTTTTCTATCCCTAAGCAACTGGCATAATATCTAACAAATAGAAGGTGCTCAAGAAATAATTACAGTATTATCAAATAAAAAACGAAATGGAAATTACAATGGCTTTGGTCTGAGAAAGCAGTCACATGAAATGATTCTCTAAAGACTCAACCGTAACCATTTTGAAGATTGATTTGCTTTCATATTATTGTGAAGGTGTATCTTGGGACAGAGGCAAATTCATGGGGCCATGATTAGTAACTACATAAAACTGCAGACTAGATTGTGCATTTGTCTTGCTCCTTTATTTTTCATACACTCTTGGTTCCTCACTAGTTTTCTTTTTACAAAGCAACACGGTGAAATGGTTGAGGGTGCAAACTTCTGTAATCAAGTTTTTGGATTTTTCCGCTTATTAATTCCTCGCCCATGGGCAAGTAAATAACTTTGTGCTTCTGCTTCCCTGTCTGTAAAATGAGGATAACAGTAAGAACTGCTTCCTTGGGTTACAAATGAGACACTATACATAAAATACTTAAAACAAAGCCAGGCATGGTGGTGCATGCCTGTAATCCCAGCACTTGGGAGGCTGAGGTAGGAGGATCATTGCAAATCTGAGACCAGCCTGGGCTACAAAGTGAACTCAAGGCCAGCCTGAACTGCACACGAGACCTCGTCTCAAAAAGACAAACAACAACAACAAAAACAACTTAAAACAGTAATTGGACTTTATGTTTGTTACTGCTAGTATATTATATTTTGTGTATCCTGTATGCCGCTTCAAGTATTTTGGGGGAACCAGGTGAATGTATGGATAAATGCCAACAAAAAAATATCAAAACTGTCTGTCATCATGTGTAAGAGAGAAGCAGAAAGAATGAGAAACAGGACTGAAAGAAATGAAATAGAAAGAGAAGGAAATATTAGATTGATAATTCCTAGCATAACAGTTTTGAGAAATTGTTCTAGCCATGTTTTAATACTCAGAATCCTAAAGTAGCATCTCTCACACTTCAGCATGCATCCAAATCACTGGGAGGGCTTGTTAAAATATGCACTGCTGGGATCTGATTCCAGAATTTCTGATGCAGTTGTTCCAGGGTGGGACACAAGGGCGAACACTGCAACAAGTCCCCAAGAGATGTTTGTATTTGAGGCCACACTGTGGTCTGGGCCCTCCTTACCTCCCCCTCCATCCATGAAGGATAAATCCCAAGATGACCACTGGGTGCAGGAAATCATGGACAGTAATGAGACCTATGTATACTATGTTTCTTCCTATACTGTACATACATACCTATGATGAAGATAATTTATAAATTAGACACAACAAAAAATCATACCAATATCTAATGATAATATAAAAAACTTAAGAGAAAAATAAGAACAAACTGTAATAAAATTGCCAGCATCACTACTCTTGCAGTTTGGAGACATTTTTAAGTAAAACAAGGGTTACTAGAACATACAGCAGTTCAATACCTTGACAGGTGATGTGATAACTGAGGGTGCTACTCAGTGACCAGTGGGCAGGTAGTATATACAGCATGGATCCACTGTGGGACAAAGGGATTATTCATATCCTGGGAGGGATGGAGCAAGATGTGGAATATTTCATCACAGTACTTAGAAGGGCATGTAACTTAAAACTGAAATTTTCCATTTAATACTTTCTGACCACAATGGATTGTAGATAACTCAAACTGCAGAATGTGTAACTGTGAATAAGGCAGAGTACTGTACCATCTATAATAAATTCTGCTCAATACTCATTCATTCTTGGAACTCCCTTGCCTTTAGTAGTTCAATTCAAGCATTAAAGAAATGAAAATAAATGCAATAATTTAAATATAAATCTTGTAATTTATTTTCTTTGTGATGGTTTAAAAATAATTTTAAATATGTACATATTTTATTTTGAAAGAGTTTGCCCTAGTTTTTAAATGTTTAATAATAATTATTTGAATAATCAGAATATGCTAGCTCTTTAAAAATACAAAAAAAAAAAAAAGAAAAGCTACTCACAATTTTACTGAGATCTGATTACTATTAATTTTTATAGTAACTCTTTCCCATAATACATCTGCCTTTGAAAAATGTGAAAAGATTGTATCATGCTGTATATATGGTTTTATGCTCTGCTTCTGGCTCTTGATTATGTTTTAGTGTCATTAAATGTCCTTTTAAAGCGTATTTTGAGTTGTTACATAGTATTTCACTACATGGACCTATTATAGATTCCTTTAGAAATCTAAAGCAAAAAGCTACTCATCTTCTAAGAGAAAACGTTATTAAACATGTTTTTCATTTTATCTATTTTCTCTAAAAACTATGAACAGAAACAAAAATAAAAGCTTTTTTTGGGGGGGAGGCAAATGTAAGGTAATGATATTCACATTATTCAAGTCTAGAAGAGACTCTAATCCAGTATAATAATCCAGTACAATATAATTCAGCATTATCTCAAAAAGAATCCTGAAGTCAGTAGTTTAAATATGTGACGCTGGGTACCCAGCAAGCACTCTGTGAATGAACCTAGTGATGTTCATATTAAATGCTTAAGCTTCAACAACATTGATTTGTTTTCCTCTATCCTGAATGCTACGGTAAAACTGTAAAAGACAATACTAGATAATTTTGTGCTATCTTAAGTATTTTGATGTAGTCCTCTTTACAATTTTCCATTAACGTCTACTAATTTAATTCTATATTATTACATTTTATTAAAAACAGCTAGGTTAGTATTTTCATTGTAATTTGTCAAAGATGAGAAATTCAGACTCTGGCTCCATCACTGTATTATACCAACATAAAGGCATAGCACTAATTTCCTTGGTCTCATTTAATTTCCAACTTACCTAAAATGAAAGATTCAATTCAAATGATACTATAAGAGCCTAATAAACAAGACTAACTCCAGGTTACCAAGAGATTTATTCATTTTCAAGTCCTTAATAGATCCAGAAATCAATTTGGATCATGTTTCTGTTTTTATTGAATTGCATCAAGGAAAGTAAGGCTTCAAGGAGAACAATAAACATGACTAAAACTCAAATTTCATCAGTGAGTGCAACACACTAAGACAAAATAAGATTTTCACTGCCAACATCTAGCATCAGTCAATCTCTACTTTTAACTGTGCTTACAAAGAAATTGAGAAGAATTGCTCTCTTCATGAAGAAATAAATCAAATTATTCTAGTCTTTAAAATGTCTGCAATATCATTTCTTTACCAAACACATAGAGATATGTGATCTCTGACTAATGAAAAAATATTCAACTTGAAAATTATAAGTACTATATATTTTAATCTTGGCTTTTATACC
>RJWT010002866.1:0-38796 GCA_004365215.1 Cuniculus paca
TAATAAAGCTACACTGCCTCATCATCTCCTAACAGATTAAAAACATGTCACTGAATCTAATGGGAATTCCTGTTTTCCTCAACTTTGCACATGATAGCTCTAGTGACTACTCGCTTATGTTTTGAACTTTGGGCATCATTTTATGTAATATAGTGCATGTGCTGTAAGCATTCTTTCCAAAGCCTTTAGTGCTTGGCAGTTGTCTTCTGGGATAGCAAGTTTTATTAGTGAGAAGTTGGCATAACAAGGAAAGTGTAGGTTTTGATATGTTCCATGGGGCGTCAGTTATTGATACGGTTTCCAGCTGAGCTTGCAGAGTGGGCATTTTAAAGCTTTGGGTCCTTTTTGGTGACCCTGGAGTCATATAATGTCCTTAGCATGATCGGACATCAGGGGAATCAGAAACTCAATATGAGAGTTTCTGGGTGTCTCCTTTTTTCTGGCATGTGTTTCCATGGTTTTTGACAGATTTCCAAAGGAAGGCATTGCACAAAAAAGATTAAAGGGCACGGAGGTCCACCCTGGCTTGTATGACCACCCTTGGAAATGAGTGCTTAATGATCAGCAGAATGCATGTCAGGAAAGGAATACATCAATACTTATTACTAAAATTGAGCACCTAGCCAGAAACATGATGCTTTTTATGTTATGTGCTTTGATGGTTGCCTTTTATCTTAAAACTGTTGTTCATTCTGAGTGCTCGTGGTACAGCAATAAACAAACAAAACGCAGACAAAAAGCCCTGCATTCATGAAGCTTACCTTGTTCTGGACCATAAACACGGCTTCAGGGGATCATGTACTGTGTCAGAGTGTAAGTGCTGTGGAGATGGCACAGGGCAGGAAGCTCCTAGTGGCGGAAGGAGGTTGAGGTTCTAGGTCAGGGTCTGGAGAGGGTCTGCTTCCCCAACAACTGCTCTACCAGGGGAGAGGGCGAACTGGGCCATGTTTGAAGGAAGCATGCTTCAGACAGGAAGCAGCAGAGCCCTGAGGCCAGAGTACAGCCAGGATGTCCACAGCACAGCACAGAGCAGTGTGGTGGCAAAGTCCTAGGGATGGGGTCAGATGGATGGTGGAGGGCCAAACCTGGTATGGACTTCAGTTCTCACTCTGCATCAGAGAAGTTTTGAGTAGAAAAGTGACAAGATGTTGCAGAATGATCACCACAGCTGCCACATCGGGGCTAACTGTATAGAGGCAGAGACAGAAGCAGGGAGCCAGGTAAGGAGGCTTTTTGTGGTAATCCAGGAAAACCCAGGTTGTGGAGATGAGAGGGAGCTGTATTCTGAAGATGTTTTGAAAATAGAGCTGTTGAGTCCAATGCAGAGTGCGAGAGAGGTGGCAAGAAGGGCTCCGGGGCATTTTGTCTGAGCAGGCTTCCTGAGACAGATGTGGCTGGCACGGAGGTGGGTGTGGGGATTCTGTGTTGGACAGGGTGTGTTTTGAGATGCCGAATGGAGATGTTGAATGGGGACAGGTCCTGGCTGGTGATACTCAGAGCCAGGCGGCCAGCTGGTGACTCCCTCGAGTGGAGTATTGAGTGAAGGAGAAAGAGGCATGGAGGACTGGACAGTGACAAATAGGCTGCACATTCTGCAGACCATTCATGACCTAGCTAAGGAGCAGTTTCATGGGTGACAGAGGCAAAAGCTTGATGAAGTCAGTGGTTTCCATATTGCAGGAGGTTTCAGGTTGTCAGTCACCTTGACTCCACTGTAGAAAGGAAGACTTCGTGGTCCAGTGTCCACTCTCCTGGCAGAAAGCACTAGCTTGACATCTCATGAAGGCGTATGGTCAGTTGGCAAGAGTGACTTCGCAGTGTTAGGAAGTTCAGCTACTTAGGGTGTTGTCAGTACAGTACCTGCGGGCCCCCTTTTTGAGGCCACAGCACATTTCAGTGCCTTCCCTTTGAGGGAAGCGTTAGCATGGGCACAGGAGCCTTTGAATGGCTCAGAGTTAGTGGGGAGCAGGATCAACCCCAAATCCTGTCAGCTGAAACCCATGGCTGCACTTCAAAAATGAGTGGAGAGGAGAAGTTGGTGTGGCTCGAACCCTCTCCTGTGAGTTAAACTGGCCCACAGTAAGCAGCACACACCTGAAGTCCCTTCCTTCTCCCATTGGATCGGCTCTTCAGAAACTAGTGGTTACTAGAGTCCCAGTTCACTCTTTTTCTGTGTTGTGGGTTCATGTTACAGAGTCAGGCACTGTTCAGCCCTTAATAATGTAACAGAGTCTCTACTTGTCTTACAGGTTTTATAAAATGGATTATCTTCTTTATTAACTACGTTCAGCTAAAACTTGAGGATTGTCTTCTTTTTTATTCATGTCTCCTCTGTATTGACAGCCTGTCCTGCCCAGGGTAAAACACGGGTCTTTCCTGGCTGTTGCATTTGCCTGAAATATCAAAACTATCTGAGAAAGACGGAGGACAGTTTAGTTGTATCTTGTATCTAAATTCAGTCTTTCTACTGATGTAAAATTCTGATAAGCAGCAGTTTGAACACATGGTCCCTTGCCTGGCTTAATCACGTACCTAGATTGTTGGGGTCTTCACTTAAAACTTAAATGATCTCCCAAGTCATTCCTGGTAATGTTTAACTCTGGTATTTTTGTGTAATTATTTGACAGAATGTGTGGATTTTATACTTTTAGGACAGTTTTAGAAGACGGCAGAAAGAAAAACGAAAGAGAATGAAGGTGAGTTAATGAGACTGGTGATAGATTATTCTGTGAGGAAGATGCTCATTGTAGTATTTTGTTTCCTGTCCAGTAGGAGCTGGTCAGACACATGTCCAGCCAGCTGCTTTTCTGCCTGGAGGAGGCACCCTTGGGCCGATTTTTAAAGGAGCTCTTTCTGAGCTCTGGGTCAGGGGTTCCACTTGATGGGCGCAAGGCGGGAGGCAGCTGGCCCTTAGCTGTTCGCATGTTTTCAGCACTCTAGTATTGTTTTCATGATAAAGTCAGATAGAGAGCCTGACACTGTAAAGTACAATCACCACTGCCTCCTTAACCTGCTCCGAATCAGGCTCTCAGTTGGGCGTTCAGAGCATGCTGTGTGTGATCTGGGCCAGTTTTGGGTGTCCCGCCTTGCCTCCACTGTCCTGCAGATACACCGCGCCCCGCAGGCTCAGTGTTGCCTTCCTTGCTATTCCTCCCCGCGCTCACAGTTGCCTTTCCCACAGGCATTTAACTTCTCTAGTTCTTGTTTTTCTTATCTTCAGACTCATAGAGTGGGACTGTCTTTTATTGTGTTTTATTAGAATTGAGCAGTTTCAGCAAATAAGAAGGGAGGAAAATTGATTTGTTTATTGTTCCATGTAGGTTCAAAAGGTAGGGCGTATTTGATTTTTATCTTATGTATTACACCTTTATTTCAATCAATATCTGTCGTATCAGTCAGCCGTGGCTGTCACCTGTTACAGCTACAATTATGGCCGCAATTAATTGGAAATAGTTAAATCCTAGCAAAGTAAAGGATAAATAAAAATTATATAGTATTTCCTAAGTGCAAGTCTTACCTTTGTTGTTACATTATTTTCTTTGCCTGAAATTGTGTCTTATGAATATTTTCTAAAATTATAAACAAACTGCATTATCATAGTGAGACTTACATGGATTCTGGTGTACAGTGTATTTTTGGTATACTGTATATTTTATGTAATTTTAGGGCGACATTAAGTGTTACAGGCTGCTATATAAAAGGTATATCTAACCATTTAGTCAAATGCAGACACATTATATCTGTGATGTTGATGGAAATCCGTTGGTCTTTTGGTGAGTTTAGTACAGTAGTTAACTACTTACATTAAGGACTTTCTTCCATTGTCCTCTTTTCTTCCTATCACCTTTGTTATTGTAATTTAATTTTAATTTCTACATTTATTTCCATTTATGTTAGAGAGATCAACCAGCTTTCACTCCTAGTGGAATATTAACCCCTCATGCCTTGGGGTCAAGAAACTCACCAAGTTCCCAAGTAGCCAGTAACCCGAGGCAGGCAGCCTATGAAATGCGGATGCAGACCAACTCAGTAAGTGGCTTACCTTTATGTGGCCCTGAAGCGTGAGTGGTTTCCTCCTGAGATTGTATGCATGTGAATGGTATCGCTCAGTTAGTAGCTGGTCTCAGTTTCTGAGGTATTTGTGACTTCCCTGAGTCTGTCTTCATCAATATGAAAATCCCTGAATCATAGGAAAGGAGTGTGTAGAGAGCCAGCAGCTGCACTTGAAGAGCCAAGGGGCCACTGCTGGGTCCCCTGCCTTCAGGACCTGGGTGGTGGGTAAGTGGTGCTGGCAGCAAGACTCTAGATCCAGGTGTCTCCCTCTGGGGCAAGAGAGGGTGGCGTGGTTTGCTCCCTTACTTCCTGTTTCCTCCCAGGGATCAGTTAGGGACATTTTGCTAAAAGTATTCTTTAAGCTGCCCAAAACTGGTACCTTTCCCTGCCTAAACACTTATTCGCCAATGAGGCATGGGGCAGCTCTGAATAAATATTTTAAGGTAGTCCTCACTGTCCGAACTTTGCTGCTCCCTATTTATAAACCAAAGAACTGCATGCATTTGGCCAGTGGTATCCCTGCTTGTTTGAACTTTGTAATCCAAACTGCAGAAGCAGGTCAGCCAACCCAGCAGATCTGTTCTCTGGCCACCAGCTTCCTGTTGTAGTGGCAGCATCCTCGAGCTCAGGAGCAGGGGCAAGAACAGACCAAACTAGGAGTAGAGGGAGGAAAGATACTACGGGAGATCTAGACTGTCTGTACACTTCTGCTGTGATATAGCCAGGGAAATTGCACACACATACATATTGAAGTCTCGTTACTCTCATGATTTTCATATTGATGCTGATATCCCTTACTTTAGAGCAACTCTGTATGGAATTTTTGTCACATCAGAAGACCGATTTGAGTTTGTATTCACATCAGTTCACACCTAGAGGTATTAGGACCTTAGGTTTAGAATTTGAAAAGTGACAATCTGAGAAGTGACATTTTGCGTCTCCTGAGAACATCAGCTGGAGTTTCTGTTGGTTTTTATTCTTTCGTCCCACTAACAGAGTAGTATGTGGAGGCTCAAGGATAGGGGTGCAAAGAGATACCTGTAGGACATAAAAAGCTGGTGTCTCGTCATTCAGGATTATAAGACTGCAGTCCCCACAGGACAAGCTGAGAATGACTGGTATTCTCAAGTGTCCTGTTGCTGATAGAATGCTTTTTTCTTAATCTTTCTCAAGGGAAGCAGATGAGTTTGAACTTTGCCAGCTGTAATTGCTTTGAGAAAGATTTCGGTATTGTATTAAGGTTCCACAGAACCAGACTGTTGATCAGTGCTGTCTGCCATGGGAGTGGGATGGGGAGACTGGTGATTAGGTTGCTCATTGGATCCCATTGTAACCTCTCTTGACGTAATTATTTCTATAGAGAGGGGTGTAGAGTTGGAGTCTTTGAATAGTGGGGTTTTCACCTTTAAAATAAATCTTGAAGTCAAATTGTCAGCTTATTTAGAAGAGTCTTTAAAGTTATGGATTTTTGCTGTTTCATTCTAAGCTGTTGCGTGCATTAGTCTACAGTACTTGTGTATTGATGGTCAACAGTATTAATGTTTTATCATAGCTTCTGTTTTCTGATAAATGTGGTTTTAAATTTTGCATTCTGAATCATGGTTTCATTACATCTGAGGCCATCCTCTTAATAGAATTTGAACACAAAGACAGCATCTTTAGAATAGATTATTTCATTGGCTGTATGAATGTGGTATCCTCAGAGTAGAATACATTGATTGGTAGAAGCAGGGCAGCAGAGATTTAGCATTAATTGATGAATAGCTCCCCACCCCAAAAGTATTATTTTCTAGTTGGTTAAAAGTCAGTTTGGGAAAATTTGCTGCTTATACAATTTCTTTATACTTGGAAATTGATAGGAATGTCACCTTGTAATTTTAAACCAAATGCATGAGTGGAAGGTTTACAAAATAGTAGTTTTGACTGACTGAACATGTGCCAAGGGAGCAGTAACCTTTCACACACATTGTTTCATTTAACCCTTACAGTGAGGTGTAAAGAGGCAGAGCTTTGTCACCCCCATTTTAAGGTGGGCTCACAGTAACATTCTCCAAGGCCAGGCACCCAAAGGAGGCTGAGTTTAGCATGCCAGGCTCAGATCTGCCTGACTAAATACTCTGTTCTGATTTTCCAGCAGTGCTTTCTATTATGTTTCTTTTGATAGTATTGCATGTATATTATCATAAATAAATTTTATACTGTAGTTTAAAAGGAAAGTGATGGAAGCTGTGTAAGAAACAGAACTTTGCTTTATCTTTTCATGGCCTGTGGTGTGAACTGCCTTTGTGCTGAGGTTTTCATGTTAGTGTTATTGAAATGACCTTGTGAGCACTCAGGTTTAAGATAATTGAGTTGTAGTTTAATGGTAGAGGGCTTGCTGATCTGCACAAGGCCCTGGACACAATCTCCAGTACTGAAAAAAGAATTTTTCTTTTTTCCCTGAAACAGTTTTTATCCCCATGTTAATTCTTTTTGATTTTAAGCATGGAAAGCTCTTAATATTGTGTTACTTTGGAGGAGGGGGATTAGCCTCTGTACTTTTAAATTTACCACGTTTAGATATCTGCCACACCTGTTTAATACCTTTAAGGAACTGTGTCAGCGTGAAGCTTGGTGGGGAATGACAGTTGGCATTAACTCATGTAAAGTGAAAATCCTTCTGTGATGTCGTGATTGTCTGCAGAGCCCCTCTGTGTCACCTAATACGAGTTTCGCATCCGATGGCTCCCCGTCTCCACTAGGAGGAATTAAGCGAAAAGCGGAGGACAGCGACAGCGAGCCGGAGCCCGAGGATAACGTCAGGTGGAGCCGCTGTTTGGTAGCACTTGGTTAGCACACCGCTGAAAGGGGTGTAGTCTAATTAATGCTGGTTAGCCTGGAGCCGCAGTGCCTTCCTACGCTGGCCCGTGATCTTTTTATCCACCCGTAATTAATGTGCAGGGCTAGAACAGTCGGTAAATTCCAGTGAGAGGTGTAAGCTATTGCTCTTAAACCCAAGCATCTAGATTAGTATGCGTGCCGGTTTCATCTTCCAAGCCACTCTCCCCTCTGAGACCAGGCGCTAGTGCAGCTAGACATGAGGTGTTTGGCCCCGATGGTGTGATTTGAATGGTACTGTTTGGAGATTAAATTTTTCAAACTGCTTAACCTAGAAAGTTCAGTTACACTTGGATAGTAATATTGTTTGCTTTCATCTTCTCAACTGAAAAGGTTCTTCCTCAAAATGAAGTACACAAAAATCATTTTAAGACATAAATACATATTTTCAGAAACTACAAGCTTGCATATGCACAGTTATATTTCATGACAGGAATTTTCTTTTAGCTATATTAAAATTTATAGTAGGAATCTGGTGCTTTAATTCATCTAGACATTTAGGATCATTAAAAAGATTAATAGTCTTTCACAGAACAAGGCTAGATTTGAACCCAAGGCTTTTAGTGCAAAAAGGCAATAATGCAAAAATCATGGCCCATTAGGAATGTAAGGAGATAATGTCTTTCAAAGTTAAGTAGGACATTAGTGGCCCATTGCTGGTGCTCCTTTTTTCAGGACACAGAAGTGTAGTTCATGTTTATGGTTAGGAACTTCACGAGGGTCATGACGGTCTACATTTTTCTAATACCTTTTGATGTCAGATCCGTGCAAGCTTGTGATCAAACATTTACCTGATCCACCGTTAGTTTCCATCCTCTGCTCCTGTAGCTCTAGATTTCCCTCTTCGAGCTTGTTTTGTGTTTGCTTTACTACCATATTATCTTCATGATCATGATAGTTTAATAGTAACTTGATTTGGATCCTAGTACTGAGGATAATCAAAACAAAAATGTTTTGGGCTATTAGCATTTCTTATATTAGTACTTTCTTATAAAACAGTGACAATCTACATTATGAATAGAGGATATTTCCCTAATTGTTGTATGACTCCTTTGGGGGGTTAAAAATTAGTATGTGTATTTAAGAACATGACCACAATTAACATGTGTGCTCTGGCCCACATGGAAAAGAACCTTTAATGGAGAATCATCTTAACGTTCTTGATCTGTCCTGATTTTTGTGTGTGTTCTTTGATACCCTTAAACCATCAACACCTTTTAGCTCAAAGGATAAGGTCCAAGCAAAGATAGGAGTTCCTGGATCATTTCATAGGCCATTTTTTACATTTTAAAATTACCTTTTAGTAGCCGGACGTGGTGGCACATGCCTGTAATCCCAGCACTTGGGAGGCTGAGGCAGGCGGATCATTGCGAGTTTGAAACCAGCCTGGGCTACAAAGTGCACTCAAGGCCAGCCTGAGCTGCATAGTGAGACCCTGTCTCAAAAAAAAAAAAAATTTAACTAATAATAAAATTACCTTTTAAAAAACAATTTTTTGTATTTGAATCTTAAAACGTAGTTTTGCAATTGTTGCATAATTGAAAAAAATAAAGCAGTATTAAAGTTTAAGCAAACAAATGTGTTTATACTTAGTGATAAATTTCTGTCTTTTCCTATTGTGGTTTTATAATAGTCCTATCAGAAGTAGTTTTTGGGTTTTTGATATTTAACTGGGTTTAAGTTGCTAAATCCAATTAAGGAATCTGTATCAGATTGACTGTACTGTTTAACTCGTTCTAATTTCTCATGGATAGTAAATATTAATCAATTTGGGATCTAAATCAGCGAACAGTCTGTTTCACATGTGTATTGATTCAGCATAAATTGGCTCTTCCTGACTTAGATTATGGGAAGCTGGTTGGAAACAGCGATACTACAAGAACAAATTTGACGTTGATGCAGCTGATGAGAAATTCCGTCGCAAAGTTGTACAGTCTTATGTTGAAGGACTTTGCTGGGTTCTTAGATACTATTATCAGGTACAAAAATAATATTTCCCTCTGAATTTCTAGCTCATCATTTTAGAATGATGTTGATTTATGTCATAAGGTATAATATTGAGTATCCTCAAATAAAAACCAGACTAATTTTTTAAGCTTCGTACTCATAAATTTATTACCACACATATTTGTTTGTAAAGACTTTGAAGCTCCCTGGTTATGAATATATAAACAAAGCTAGTTTTTGGTGTATTTAGGAATTTTCGGTCTCAAGTATGTCCTTGACTATACTTGTTTTTAGTTTTGTTTTTTTAATTGCTGTGCGGAGGATTGAACTCGAGACCTTCACATTGTTTAGTCTTTTTATTTTGAGACAGGGTCTCTCCAAGTTGATACGTTGCCCAAGCTGGGCTTGAACTTGCTGTCCTCCTGCCTCAGCTTCTGAGAGTGCTCGGATTCCAGGCTTGAGCCACTTGCACCTAACTGTGTTATACTTGGGTATCTTAAAGATATTTCAGATATCTTTAGGAGGATTAAAGGTTAATGGTTTTTAAAATTGGAGTTTAAAAATAGCCAGGAAATTAATTGCCAGTCACTAAGTGACGGAACAAAAGATAGTCTGGGACACAGCGGTGAGAACCTGAGAGGAGTTTGGACAGGCCGTCTCCTCCAGTGTAGTCATGGTACAGGAAGCGAATTCTGACCCAGCCAATTTGTGTCTGACTTGTGCCTCAGGATAATTGGGATGTCAGACTGAAAAGTGTGCCCTGTAGTTAATACCTGGGTCCATACTCTGAGCCAGGTTAGGTCTGATGTGACCGGAGAGGTGAAGTTTGTTAGTCAGTAGTGCCTCACGTGAAATGTTCTATCTGCATGTTTTACTACTGTCATGGTTTTAATTCACTAAGCACAGAGTGCGAACACGTGTCAAAAAGTCTTTTCTAAAAGGGCAACTTGTTTCTGTTTTCTTTTTAATGTTTACTCAAATTTCTTTGTGGTCAAGAGAAAGCTATTATATGAAAATGCAGTAGGTGGAGCCAGCACTGTGGCACTCGCTCATATGTCTCTCCAGCACTGGGGAAACTGAAGTGGGAGGATCACTAGAGTCCAGGAACTCAAGACGAGCCTGGGCTGTGTCACAAGACCCTGTCTCAAAAGGAAAAAATAATTACAGCTTGTAACGTGAAACTTGGCTGTTTAACTTTCTAACCACTATTCCAATGCTGTCCCCGACCACCTCCTTACTCAGTAAATGCAAGCTGCAACTTCTTTTGGTTTTATTTGATGACGGCAGCTCTACAGTTGGAAAGAAATGCCACCTAGTACATTTTAAGGGGAGAAGTCTTCACCAAAATGTGTTTGTGAATATAAAATTCAGTATTAACTAATGATTATTAAAGATACTTTGCAGAACTAATTTAAGGAGCCACTTCTGGAAAGCAAAAAGTTCAAATTTAATCAAAACAATTTTTATGATTCATGGAAAAAAATTAACACCCAGTCTGCCCAAAAATGTATACACCAGGAAAAGAGAAACTGGTGTAAATATTTTAATACTAAATTTATTGAGATATCATGCAAGTAATACAAGTTACTTTTGGCCTCTGATATTTTAACAGATGCTCAGAGTGGTGACCATTACCTTCCAGATGTTTATTAGTGCTGAAGTGTGTATGCATTTTTTTGGTGGACTCTATATATGGAATATATACTAGAAGTTATATATATTGGGCAGCTTTCCATTGCTGTGACAAAATACCTGACATAGCAAACTTAAAGGAAGAAATGTTTATTTCAGCTTACAGGTTTCCGAGGTTTAAGTTCATGGTTGGCCAGCTCCATGGCAGAAATATTGTAGCGGAAGGGCATGGCAGAAGAAAGCTGCTGAACTCATGGAAGCGGACAGCGGGGAAAGAGTCAGAGAGGAAGGGAGGTCATGCCTCTTGGCCCATTTCCTCAGGCTAGTCCCACCTAGTTATCCATACATCTATGAACTCATGAATGGGTTGACCCATTGATGAGGTTGGTGTCATCACAGTCTAGTTGCCTCTCCAGGAGTCTGTAAATCCTATCAAGTTGACAATGAAGATTAACCAGCATACTGTGTTTTTGTAAATAGAGTATGTAGAATATTATAGATGAATTATCTCTTTTTCCCAGTGTCCATCATTAACACAGGTTGTGTGTGTGTTTTCTATGTTTTTAATGGTTCCAGGGCTGTGCTTCCTGGAAGTGGTATTATCCATTCCATTATGCTCCATTTGCTTCGGATTTTGAAGGTATTGCAGACATGCCTTCTGATTTTGAGAAGGGTACAAAACCGGTAAGCTTGGTTAGTTAGAATTGATAAAGCAGTAACTTTGAAATGGATAATGATTTTAAGTCTTTACTTTTTTTTTCTCTTTTGCAGTTTAAACCACTGGAACAACTTATGGGAGTTTTTCCAGCTGCAAGTGGTAACTTTCTACCCCCATCATGGCGGAAGCTCATGAGTGACCCTGTGAGTTTCTTAGTATCTTGAGTTTTTGTCATATATATATATTTTTTTGGTACCGGAGATCAAACTCACAACCTTGCGCTTGCCAGGCAGGCGCTTATACTGCTGAGCTAAATCCCCAGCTCCATGTCATATATTTTATTCACATTAGTCACAATTGCTTTTGCATCTCACAGTTAAAAAAACCAAAGACCAGACACAAAGAATTTGAGTTCTTTCCTACATATATATATATGCATATATATATATATTTTAAATGTGCCAGGAATTGAACTCACAACCTTGTGTTTGCTAGGCAGGTGCTTATGCTGCTGAGCTAGATCCCTGACCCCTAAAGGTTTTTTGGTTTTTTTGGTACTGGAAATCAATTTCATATATTTTTCACAATATGTACTTTTTTCCCCCTGCTTCGTTTGGTCATGAGTACCCTATCCAGTAAATGAAATTGGTTTGTGCTCAGCCTATGTGTCTTTATTTTTATTTGTTTCAGTCACATATGATGGCTTCCAGAGCTCAAAAGTCCAGCTTGCCTGAAATCACATCTGAACTGGTTTTGTGTGCTAGCAAGAAAGTGTGAGGCCCAGTCAGGAAGTGCAAAGGGTTAAAGGAGATAAATCCTTCATTACCTGCTGCCTGTGGCCCACAGTTGTCATTTCTACATTTCCTTTCTTGTTTTTATCTTTCAAATACAATTGTAAATTTCCTATTACTACTACTGGAATTAATGGTGTCATAGCTTAACATTTTTTAAAAACGGAATGGACTTCATTTTCCCTTCAAGGCTGATGAATTGAATGGAAGTCATGGCAAATGCTTTGTAACAAGATGATGTGACTTCTGTTTTGAGTCTTTACTTTTCTCCCTGATACAGGATTCTAGTATAATTGACTTCTACCCTGAAGACTTTGCTATTGATTTGAATGGGAAGAAATACGCATGGCAAGGTAAAATCTAGATATTCTCTCTCTCTCTTTTTTTTTTTTTTTTTTTTTTTGTCTTTTTGAGACAGGGTTTCACTATGCAGTTCAGACTGGCCTTGAGTTCACTTTGTAGCACAGGCTGGCCTTGAACTCTCAGCTATACTCTTGCCTCAGCCTCCCAAGTGCTGGGATTAGAGGCCTGTGCCACCACCACACCTGGCTCACTTTGCTTTTTTTTAAAGAACTTTTGGTAAAACTGAGCAGTTGTGACTTATGGGGTGAAAGAGTTTTGGAAAAAGTATTTTTAGAATTTTAGAGTGTGAAAAATTGGCATTTGTGCATCCTACGTGTAATTAACAATGATTAGCATTCTGATAAATGGTAAATTGATTTGAAATATGGCAGTAATTAAGTCTTTTGTCTCCTTGTGATTAATCAGTACATTTGTTCCACCCATTCTGTAGTTCATTATCACCTTTTGAGGTTGCTGAGAGAGAAAGAAACAGGGTAATGTCCATGTGGGAGTTCACTTTCACTGTGGAGAACTTTTTCAGTGCTGAAAACTGTTTTTTGTTTTGTTTTGTTTTGTTTTGTTTTGGGGGGTGTCCACTTAGGACTGAACTCAGGGCCTTCACACTGAGCTACATCCCCAGCCCTTTTCCTGTTTTTAATAGGGTCTTGAGCTTGGACTACCTTCTTGCCTCAGCCTCCCAGAGTGCTAGGATTACAGAACTGTGCCACCATACCTGGCTATTCTGGGGAAACCTTTGAAAAATATGCTAGTAACTTTTATTTAGTATAAATACTTGACATTGGTCATTACTTTACCTGTTATTTTTTTATTCCTTCTATTAACAGATTTTTTTTTTAGGAATGGGAGTATAAGATTACTACTAAACTTAGGGTGCTGTTCACCACTTAACACATCTTGGAGAGTGAATGTAAAAATGATAAAACTCTTAACAGAGAGGCACTAGGCCAGCAATTGTTTCTCATCAAAGCTTCCTTCAGCAAACCATTTTAACCTTTTCTTCTACTGCATATTTTTCTAGGATAATAAGCAAGTTTGGTAAAACCATGTCTTCATTTTTCCTTGATTATTCCCTATAGTGGGGATGACTGACCAGTGAAATGAGTTAGAGAATTGTGGGGCAGAGGGGCATAAACAGTCACTTTACAGACTGAGAATTATTATCTCATGAGCTTTTAGGGTTGACTTTTGGTTTGCTTTGGTTGCAGAGATTTCCTGTTACTTCCCTCTAGTGATAATGGGAAAGGCACCCCGGGTGGGGAGGCTATAGGAAGTGTTGTTATGTGTCAACAGGTTGGTGTCTTAGGCTGGTTTTGAAGGAGCTTTGTGGAGGATGTTTTGATGTGAAAAACAAGCATAGAAGAATGGGGGATAGTGGAAATAATAGGTAAATAGGAAGTAGATGAATATATTTATGTGTTTGTTAAGTACTGTACATAAAGAAATAATTGAATCTTTGTCTGGATTTACTAAGTAAATAGTTAAATATCTAAGCATACAGGTGACTTACTGTGTCACTGTAGTGATTCGTGTCACTTGGCAAGGACTATTTTCTATATAATTTGACTCCAGGGGGAAATAAGATAATGCACAACACTTCCAGTTTCTCCACATCCTCACCAGCATTGTAATGTGATAACAACATCCTGATGGGTATGGAATGCTATTTCATTGTGTTTTTGATTTTCTTTTCTCTGGTTATTAGTGCTATTGAGCATGATTATGTGTTCTTGCTTGCCATTTGTATTTTGGCTTTGGAGAAATGTCTATTCAAGATCTTTGCCATTTAATTGTTTTTTGATTTTTGTTGTTACATCTTCAAAATTATTTAGATAGTCTGGAATTAACCCCCATTAGACATATGATTTGCATATTTTTTTCCATTGTGTGGGTTTTTGTCACTCTTGTTCTATCTATTGATGCACAACAGTTTTTAATTTGGATGAAGTCTAATTTACCTATTTTGTCATTGCTGTGACTTTGGTATCATATCCAAGAAATTATTGCCAAATCTGATGTTGTAAATCTTCCCCTGTGATTTGTTCTGTAAGTTTATGTTAGTTTTTACATTTAAATCTTTGATCTGTTTGAGTTACTTTTTTATGTGGCATAAGCAAAGAGTCCAGCTTTGTTCTTTGGCATGTGAATTTCCAGTGTTCTTAGCATCAGTTGTTGAGAAGATTGTTTCCCGCTGAATAGTCCTCACAGTTGTCAAACATCAATTGACCGTACATGTGAAGCTCTCGCATTGATTCTCTTTTATGCCTGTACCATACTCTTTTAATTACTGCAGCTTTGTATTAAGTTTTAGTCAGAAATTTTATCCTCCAAATTTATTCTTGTTTAGGATTGTCTTGGCTATTTGGGGTCCCTTGATAGTCAATATGCATTTTATGATAGGTTTAAATTTTGATCTTTAATAATTTTATATTGTATGTTAAGATTTGCACTTAGTCTTCATAGTAAGAAAAATATTTTAAGATAAAACTTAATACTATTAGGAAATAGAATTATTTCTCCATTAACTTTCTTTCTTTTTTTGGTACTGGGGATCGAACTCATGACTTCACACTTGCCAGGCAGGCGCTTATGCCACTGAGCTATATCCCTCCATTAACATTTTTAAAACTTGGTGGAAGAAATGATAATACAGTACTAGGTCAAATTCTCACCCACATTGAATACATCTTAAACTGATAAAAAATAAAATATATCTGGGTTCTTTTCCATTATTTTTGAGTGTATACTTAACGTTATGTGTAAATTAATGTTGATGCTGTATTCTTGTAATTTTGCTTGGTATAGATATACAGCAGAGTAGTTTTAATTGATGTACATTTATGTGTGAATAGAAAATTTAAGCTAATTTGACTGGAGTGGCACAGTGACAGCGCCAAGATCTGAACCTGGAACCTGACTCCAGAGCTCACTTTTGAAAGTTGCTGTGCTTACCTGCGCATAACCACCGCCCACAGCACCTTGGAGTTAAGTGAGTCGAGAGGGTTAGGCGAGGTAATGAGTGTGAGATACTAAGTGCTTGGATGCTGGGCTCGTGTTTTGCTATCCATGCGCTCTCAAGCGTCCTTGCTATTGCAGCTGGAGTAAGGCGTTTCATTCTACCCTGGCTATAAGGGTGGATCTGTTGCTTGGTGACTTCATTACCGTAGGTAGTACTGCAAGTTGCTTACTGATTTGATTTGGCTTCTGAAGTCAACGCAGTAGGAAAATCTCACTGTAGGAAAGTCTTGCAGATGATTTTTTAAGATTCTAAACCTAAAAGAAAATAAAATTTAGATAATGCTGTACTTTCACATTTATGTATGTCTCCTAAATGAAAAAAAAAAAAAACTCAGGTAAAATCTTAAATGACTCCCTGGGGCTCCTCCTACATTTACCAGTAATTGCAATAGCCTCACTCAGAGGGTAGATACTAATATTTTTCAAAATTCATACTATCCCATACTTTTCTTTGTAACTTAAAAAATTCTCCTTACTATATAGTAAAATTGAACAGTTCCTTACTTTGAAAATACAGTAGCTGAAATATTTATGACAATTTTGGTAACCTTTTCACTTCTCATAATTGTCAAATGCTGTACAGGTTTAAGTGGTAATAGTTTCAGAATTACATAGCTCTGTTTAGCATTTGTCTTTGCTATTTGCCTTATGTTTTTCACTTAACCAAAATACTATCGTGACTGCATAATAGCAGAACATATAAATGTTTCAGTAACTTGGTTCATTTTCATAGTAGATATTGCATCAGTGGTACGCTTCTGAAATTTATCCACATAAGTCCACAAGAAAGCAGAGCCTTTAATTCCAGCAAACTCTAGAGGATCATTTTCAGCCCCTGAATGAGCCCCATGTGTTCCATCCCTCTTCCAGGTTAGTTCAGCAAGTCTGTAAAGAATCTTCACATATAAATTAATTAGCAGGCTTTAAAATACCAACAGCCTACTCTGAAGTTTGGTGCTGGAAGAGACCTTCCTTGTTGTCTGGTTCCGTAGGATTTCTGAATATTTCAGTTGAATAGTCTTGTTCTGCAAAAGAAGAAACCAGATACCAGAAAGATGACAGGACAACCCCAGTGCCTTGGAGGATGGGCTGGCCTGCCTGTGGCACCTTCTAGTGAGCAAGACTGGGGAAGAGACTGGTGCCAGGTGTGCGCTTCATCATGTCACCTGAAAATTGTATTGCTACAAAGATTCAGAAAGCAAAGCGTTCCACGTGAGCCTTTTTACGGATGAAAAACAGAGGATGTTTCTTTTACCACCATGTACAAAATGTTTTTGCGTCTGAATTTTGGCTGAATGACCTGCTAGAGTTCAGTTCTGAAATATCTTTATATCAGCAGGGATGATCTACTAAAATGTTTATTTGGACCAGTGCTAGCTGGGATGATTCGTGTGTTGCTTCTCCAGGTGTCGCTTTGTTGCCCTTTGTGGATGAGCGAAGGCTGCGAGCTGCCCTGGAAGAGGTATACCCCGACCTCACTCCGGAAGAGAGTAAGACTTGCAAGGCACTCGGTCAACCCTGAGTCTGCATTGTAGGCTGTGCATTTCTCTATAGAACTGGATGCCCCTCCTGTTTGTCACATTTCCCTTAAGAGTGCATAAGTTGTTGATTTTACCTCTTACAACAAACCATTAACTTTGCTGCTTAATCTTTTATCTGTAAATTGAGTGAATAGCACTTAAAATTTTTTAACATGTATATGTTCATTAAATTTATTAAAAAGCAACGTATCAAGAATATCCTTTGGCTTTTTGATTCTTAGGTGACATGATCACATAGAAAGTATTTTTTTGCCTATTGAGAAGGTACTTGTTTCTTCCACTGAAACAAATATTTGCTCTTTGAATGCTAAGTTGACATGTTATTTGCATAAAAAGTGGATTTTTATAATTACCACTGACAGTAAAAAGTATTTAGATGGAGAAATGCAAAGCTGAGCTCTATCAAAACTTCTATTTCATATCATAGTGGTATGTGAAGAACAATTTGTCAACTGTCTTGAGCGTGATCTTTGTCATCAGATGATACAGTTAGTATTTCTACAGGGAATGTTTGTATTTTTCTTATACTAAGATGTGGAGTTTGTAAACCTTACGTCTGAACTAAGTTTTTAAATTTTTAGATACTTTCCTTGGTTATATTCTCAATAAAAATGGGTTGTAGATAGTTACTTGATGTGTGGTTTTTATTCTTTTCTTACTTTCCTCTCAGGCCGAAGAAACAGCCTTGGAGGTGATGTTTTGTTTGTGGGGAAACATCACCCACTCCATGACTTCATTTCGGAGCTGTACCGAACAGGTTCCACAGAGGTATGGTGCACAGCTGCTTAATGAAGAATGCATTTTAAGAAAGTTTTAGTAAAACGTCGGCACTACTATCTCCAAGACTTTTTCATCTCGTCACAGAGAAAATCTGTACCCATTACACAATGTCAGACAATGCCTGCCCATTCCGCTGTTCTGCTAGAGTCTGTTGCCTCTCCTGTTTTTGCCTCTATGAGTTTGCCTCTTCTCTGGTACCTTCTGTAAATGGAATCATACAGTTTTATCTTCTGTGTCTGTCTTTTTTCACAGAATGTAATGTTTCTAAGGTTCATCCATGCTGTAGTGTGCACCCAAATTTTATTCCTTTTTATGGCTTAATACTTTCCCATTCATATCATATGCCATATTTTTTTTTCTCTCTTCATGTCTTGATCCTTAAATTATTTCCACCGTTTGGCTCTTATGAATAATACTCCTGCATATGTGAGTGTACAAGTATCTGAGTCCCATTTTCCACTCACTTGGGTAGACAGTAAAATCAGGAACTCATCTTTCCACAGCCCGTGGACGTCCCGCCTGCACTTTGCCATGGGATTCAAGGCAAGTTTTCCTTGGATGAAGAGGCTGTTCTTCCAGATCAGTAAGCTTTGATTCGTATATACTTGAGGCGACTGGCAAGAAGTTTAATTAGCATTGGTGTGCAGTATTTTATTTTCCAGTACTAGTGAGGAGAGAGAGAGAGAAGAGAAGAGAAAAGTCAGACTGAAAGAGACTTGTATTCAAAGCCCTGGTTGACATGCAGTGCTTAGGGGCCCTTGGAACTTTTGTCAGGGCATCAACAGGGTCAAAATTATTTTCAATCTGAGATACTGTGATATTACTTGATTGTCTCTCATTCTGTTTCTTGAGGGCACAGTGTTTTCCAGAGGCAAAATGGAATCAAATGTATCAAGAAACACAATCAGGAGCAGAGAGGAGAATCTAGTTGTCAGATAGCAAGCCAGATACTGGCTTTTTAAAAATGTAAAACAGTAGCATGCTTCTCATTTATTTTTGTTTCACTTTGTAAAAATAGTTCTTTTCCATTAAAATGCAGTTTGTGTTAACATGTAACAAGTTTGCTTTTAATTTAGTCTTCTTAAAATTTCTTAGTTTTGATTTTTAATAGGTAAATATTGATAGGGATAACCAGCAAAAGCTCTCTAAGGTTTTCAGTAACTTTCAAGAATGTAACAGGTTTGACACCTGGGTTTGAGACCTGCTGCTCCTGGGTGTATATTCACGCATGGAGCTGCTGATCACAGCGCTTGCGTGTCTTCATCTTTTCTAGGTCAGGATTGAGTGTTTTTGAAGTGCTTGTGTTGTTATAGTCCCAGCAGCAGTGTGTGAGAGAGCTTGTTGTGCTGCATTCTGCAAACCCTAGACCACTGTGACGACGTTAGCTTTTTTTATTTGGTGGTTGCTTATTGGCATCTTCTGATTTACAATTGCATTTTTCCGTTGACTAAAAAATGTAAATATCTTATAGCTAATGGTTAACCATTTGGTTTTTCCCCTTTATGAGGTACCTGCTCTGTTTTTTATTAATTCTTTACCCCTTTTTGGTTTGCAGTGGGTTTCTGTTGTTTATTTTACAAATTCTGACATCAGCTCATGATTGTTTTATGTTTTTGAGATGATAAATAAGACAAGGTCATTTTTAAAAACACAAATGGTCATACTGTTTTTGTTGTGCATTTTAACGATTTTTCTAAAGCCTAACAAACATAGCAACATTTTACTTACACTTACCTGAGCGATTATGATTTAGAAATACATGGTTCTTCCCTTGGTTCCCTTCAGAGTGGTGTGTTCTCCTGTTCCCATGTTACGGGATCTGGCACAGAACGCTGCAATCAGGTAAGTTCTCCAGAATTCACAGCACTCGCCCAGAGCACAGCTCTGAACTTGCACATACTTTGTAGAAGACCTCTGAGTCAGAGGGTGGTGGCAGCTGTTAGTGCATGGTGCTCTGCGATTGAGAGCCCCTGTGCTGCAGAGCCTCTTGACTTTAAATTGTGTGTATCGCTGAGGATACTGACTTAGCAAGTGTGCTTCTTTGTTTTCTGGTTTCCCCTGACAACTTCTAATTCTTCATGGATTAGGAAAGTGGGAGGCACAGGAGGAGTTTCTTACGGTTTTCCGCATAGGAGCAGACAGACAACTTTTTATAGCGAACAGTTAATTTTTGCAGTTGTGGTCCTCTAGAATTTTTTAAAAAATACTACATAATGTTTTAGTTAGGATAAGATAGACTGTGTCTGTGAACATTTTTATCAATAGTTGTGAGTGTACAGGGCTAATTTCTGTAGTCTGGGACATGTACACATCCCTCAGTTTTTCAGCAGTGACAGCATTTTGAGTAAAAATAATATAAAAGGTAATGTGACAGTTTAGCCTACAAAATCATTCTTACTATTCATCTGTGTAATATAATTTGTGGTCTTGACGGCTTAATTTATGGAGATATTTCTCAGTATTCAAGAATTTGATAAAAGCTTGCTAATTCTGAATCTTCCTTTCTCACCCATTGTTACGATTTCTCTCCCTCTAAGGAAATGTTTTAGATTTTGCTTAGGTTTCACGTTGTGAAATTTAAGCATGTTTATTTCCTCTCTTTAATGTGGGTAGTAACTGATTGCCATTCTAGAAAGGCTTTTATTTAAAGAGAACTATTCTGTGTTGGGAAAATCTGTCTGAATCAGTTGCCTCCATTTGTCTTTACACATGCTGTTTTGTTTGTGTTTGCATGTAACTTGTCCTGCCTCTCTTTGTGCTCTTTTGTTAAGGGTGGAGCATAGACTTTGAAGCCACGTTCCTCGGCCGTCGTGGCCATCTGGCCCTGACAGGCTCGGCAGGGACATTGTATTTTCACCTCGGAGTCTCTGGTGCTTTGGGCCACTTAATTGCCCCCCAGCTCTCATTGGGTTTTTGCTTGTGTTCTTCAGTGTTTCTGCATCTTTTCAAGGGCCTTCCTGCATCACTGTAGAAATAGTTTGTTCTACGTAACTTTCTAAGTGAAGACAGAAAACCTTGCCAGAGGAGAGTTACGCAGTCAGCATGCAGATCCTGGAGTTTGTATTAGGGCAGTGATACTGTTCTCTTGGTTGGCTCTGAGCTTGAAGTACAATTTGGTACCCACTGTGTTTATTAAATTGATAAAACATACCAAATCCTAGATCTAGGTGCATAGTCAAGTATATACTGAAAATAACTTAAGACAAAAGTTGATTTTATTGAACTAATTTCCCAAAGACTTGTAAAAGACAAAACTTTTATTAACTTTTATTTCATGAGGTCATATTCAGTGTGTTCTCTAAGGGTAATGTTGGGCTGTGATCCAGTTTATTGCAGTTTTTTTGTGTGTTTGCTTGATTATGAGCTTTTTGTACATCCCAATTGTTATATTTGCTTTATAAATAAAAATCTAAAAGTGCAGTCTCCAGTGTCAGTTGCCAGATGTTCTAATTTGACTCCCGTCCTCCTTTCCCTTCTCTGTGTGTATGCATCCAGGATCCCATTCCACGTTTGAGCAGTTGGTTCCTTAGGTTGAGCTTAGGTTGGTTACTCCCACTCCGTTTGGTCTTTTCAGTAGCATTGAGGAAGCACACTAGAAGTCACTAAGGTGCCCTGAGTTCATGGAAGGACCCTTAGAAGATACAGTCAGCTGTGACCTAGCATATTCTCCCCGCTGCCAGTCCTGTTTTCATCAGTCATTTGACATAATAGTAGTTTGGCTTTGAAGGAACTGAGCTAGTGCCCTTCTTTTTCCTCATGCTGGTCTTTCTCTACCATTGTAATTTGCTTACACATAGTATCTTTAGAATATTCCTTGTTAACTTTAAATATCTAAACCTTTTGGCTTATAATTTTGAATTACAGAAGTTATCTTCCCAGGACAGCAGCACAGTTCCCTGTAGTTTTGGGGGGCTAGGTGTTCTCACCCTTGTACACTTCTGGTTTCCGAGGCCAGTCATGACGTGGCAGAGCCACGGCTCTGTGTCTGCAGCCCACTTCTTTGCACATCCCTCCTCGCTGGTCCCTTCCGTGTCCTTCAGCCTCTGTTTTTTTCTCCCAGTGTTAAGAGCTCTTCCTTTCTTTTCTTTCTGCCTGCTTGTGAAAAGCAGAAAAACTCTTCGTTGTTTTTTCTCCCTTCTAAAACAAGTGTATATAAATTTTGCATGTTACTTTCAGCAGTGACTTCGTTTCCCCCTCCGTACCACCTGGTGTAGTCCTGAGCCCATGTGAAAACATAAAAGCTCAGTTTTTTCTGTGTTGGAACCAGTATTTGCTGAATTCTTTCAGGGGCCCCAAACTTTTTCTTCAGAAGACGGTTTCTCAAACTTTTTGTATTCATCTTTGGATAAATTAGGCAAGGGATAGAATGCTTTATCTTTTTAAGGATATTTTTAAAAATTGTGACTGTGTGTGGAAATGGACTTTTTAAATGTAACCATTCCTGCAGCATTTGTAAGATTCGTTGTTAACAAAAGATAACTCAAAATCGGAAGCCTGGCGACAGTGAAATACATACAGTCAGCAGGCCCAGTGGTGGAAAGCACTTGGGAGCCTTTGACCTCCAGCCACTGCTGGTGTTACTTTGTAGGACGCTGAACTGGGTAGCCTCACCTGCTAGTGTCACAATTCTGTGAACTCTCTAAGTGTTTTAAAATGTCGAGTATATGAATCATGAAATTTTTCCTGCAAGAAGTTTGCTTTGGTTTGCTCGTTTAGCATTAATTACAGCCTATGCCAGGGAAAGGTACAGTAAAAATAAAACCTTGTATTGGGGATTTTTGGTTTACTTTGCTAAGGGTGCTAGCAGCATCCCTACGGATAGTTCTTCAGTCAGTCAGATCAAGAAAGGTGTCGTACATTCCCTTCCTTGTCTGCTGAGACTTTGCCAGTGTTTTCTTCTTGCCAGAGTACAGGTAAGAGTACTGTCGAGTTGCTTTATTTTCAGTCTTGCTTAGGTTTTACATTTTTGTTCATTTTGCCCTTGGTGTATTTATGAAAACAGCCACTGACCTGACAGGGAGGTTGCCAGTTGGGGAAGGGGTCCGTGGTGCTGGGTGAGCAGCTCGCCTGTGCCTGTGTGGCCACAGTGGACAGAAGCAGCTCTCTAGTGCACAGGATCAGATGCAGCAGTGTAAACGCGAGCATCGTTCTCTTACAGTGGCCAAGCATCCTGTTGGGTCTGTAGGCTGTTTTGGGCTGTTTTGGTTTGTTTCGTGTTTTCGCAGTGCTTAGGTCTTTGTTTCTCTGGTAGAAGTCGTCAAAGGGTAGTCTGTATTTTTTTTTTTATCCTTCAGTGTTCTACATGTAGGAATTTAACTCATAAACCTGAAAAGAGAAGGAATGCTGATACATAAGGTTACCTTTGGGTGTTTGCCTGATGGGCCCTCACTGTGGTTTTCATGTTGGAATCATGGGTGATGTTAGCACAATGGAAAAGTACATTTCTAAAACAGCACACCTCAGTGTATGTTTTTAAGGAGACAGTTAAAATACTGAAGATCTCTCAACCTAGGGGGTTTACCTCATGGTAGGAGAGAGAGTGCCTTCAAAGTGTTCTGAAAGACCGAAGGAAAAGGAACACTTTAATCTTTGGAAATCATAGTCTTTTGCTGGCCCTGGTGGCACATACCTGTAATGGCAGCACTCAGGAGGCTGAGGCAGGAGGATCACTATGAGTTTGAGGCCAGTTTTCCGTCCCATATTCACGTACCTTTAACACACACTGCTAAAGACATGCGTGTGAGACTCAGTGTCTGTCCTGCATTCTTCCTTATAAAACTGTCATCAAGCATTTTTTATTTCTCTTACTAGAAGGGGATGCTCCCATCATGCTACTGTGTAGCAGTGAGCATCTGGCAGTTTGGTGAAAAGCCCTGCTGAAACAAAGATACTTGCTTTGAGATGCTTTAGTTGCAAATTTTGCCAGTTTCCTTTCTTTACTTTGTATCCACAAAGCCCAAAAGAGCCTCAGTGCATACCCATTTTCTCAGGTGTGTTCTGAAACCCTGATCAGCACCTGTCCTGTTTTGTGCTTGCTTTGCCACCCCACCATAGGGAGATTTTGAGGCAGTGGCAGTTGCCAGTGAAGGGCGAATTGTACAAGGAACTAATTGAGTAAATGAAGTATTGTTCAACTGTCTTGAGCTCGTGGTGTTTACCATAAATATGAAGCTAATGTTGTTGACTTAAAATATACAGTTAAATCTGACTTCTGTGACATTTTCTTTGTAACAGGTGAACCCTAGTTGTTAAAGTGGCAATATTCAAAAAGAAAGAAAAGCTATCTAAAAACGTCAACCAGTTCAGTAAAATCGTTTTTTAGTAAATTCTTTTCAACTGACTATAACTATAGTTTGTAATCATTAGAAGAATTTTGGGAAATATTAAAATCACAAAGAAATGAAAGGAAATGATTGTACAGAGATCACTGATGATAGATAACTTGTTGATGAGTATATGTTTAGTCTATTGTGTGTGTGTGTGTATACATATATTTATTATATTATTTTAAAGAGAATAAAACAAAGAGTAAAACAGAACAAAGCAGATTAGAACAGAATAATGCAAGCAATACAGGACTTCAAAACAAGGCAACAGGAAATCAACAATGGCTACCATAGTGTCTCTTGAGCTGCTTGATCAAATGACTCAGAAAAGGCAAAACACATCAAGATTATCCTTTAGTGTTTATTGGTCATTTGTATTTTTTCTTTCATAGATTCTTAATTTTTTTTACTGTTGCTCTGTCATTGTCTTTTTCCTTGCTGTCGAACAACTGTTCTTCTAAATAGTTGTTCATACCTTCACACACAGTAAATTCAAAGAAAACAAAATAGTATAAACCCAATGAAAACAAAAGAATGAAAGCATTACAGGCCTTCAAAACCAGACAATAGGAAATCAACAATGCCTACCATAATGTCTCTTGTTTTCTTCAAAATAGCTGTCCATATCTTCTCACATACTGCAATCAAACAATAGAAAACAGACTAAAACCAATCTAATCAAAGAATAAAAGCATTATTGGACTTCAAATCATGATAAGAAATCAGCAATGGCTACCATAATGTCTCATTTTCTTCAAAGTAGCTGTTCATACTGTATATGTCTTTTTTCTATCACTACATTTTTTAAACTGTCATCTGAGGATTCCATCTTTAGGAACAAAGCTGGTTTCTTTAGCCAGTCCACTGTTACACATGTTTAGGTTTATAGTCTTTTGACATTATGAGTAGGAGTGCTATGAGCTTGCTTAAATTTAAATCTGATGGCTAAACTGCTAGAAGAGACATTTTGGTTTATACGCGCAATCTGATTGTATAACTTTTAAAAATAGGCATTTATGTAGTTTTGAAATTATGAGTATTATTATTTTAAAAGCACATCAAGAAAGCAGGTATGGACTTCCAACTGGGAAGTTTAGTGGGATCTTTTGTTTTTTCATCCCACATAAGCTCTTTAACAGATGTGTACCTATCTTTGTTGTTGTAAACCTTTTACGTCCATCTGGAGTACTGGATTAAAATTTCCTAAGAGTCGAGGCAGTGTCCATTATTTCTCTGTGGTCACCCATTGTTAGCCAGAAATGGCTCTACTCAACAGAGAAAGTTGCTTGAAACCTAGATATTAGGAATCAGAGGTAGTTTGGTATGGAAAGTATTTAGGCATCTGGAAAATCATTGGCTGAAATCATTCTTACAGACTTTTGAATGTAACTATTCTATTTAAATATTAAAAAATCCTCAGTGTTCATGATAACTAAGCTGATATAATGAAATCATTAAATTGTGTGTTATTCTCTTTCAGTATTAATTTTAAAGACCCACAGTTTGCTGAAGATTATGTTTTTAAAGCAATAATGCTTCCAGGAGCAAGGTAACAGCAGTAGCCTACTGGGTTGATTTTTGTATGGACAGTTTTCAACTCTATAATAACCCAAAGTATTGTATTTTCAAATGACCAGAAAGCCAGCGACAGTACTGAAGCCCAGTGACTGGGAAAAATCCAGCAATGGCCGTCAATGGAAGCCCCAGCTGGGCTTCAGTCGGGACCGGAGGCCGGTCCACCTGGACCAGGCAGCCTTCAGGACTTTGGGGTGAGTTGTGGGTTTCTGTCTGTCTTTGATGTGTTTTGCCTTTTCTGAGTCATTTGATCAAGCAGGTCAGTATTTATTACTCAGATATTTAAGAGACCATAAACTACAAGTCATTTGTTGATATTTCATTACTTTGATACTGTTTTTCATTTTTAGGAATTCACTTCTCTCCATCTTGGGTTTATGTATTACTTTATATGTTGCATGATAATTCTGTATTTTTAAGAGGTTTTACTATCTTTTTGACAATTATTTATTTCAAAGGAATAAAACTTGTCTTTCCCCTCTGGAAAGTTTTAGCTGAATTATGTCTTCCGGTCTTGTCTATCCAGTGCTCAGACAGTGATCTCTTTGGTATTTGGACTGCCTTTCCTGCCTACCAAGATTATCCTTTAGTGTTTATTGGTCATTTATATCTTTTCTTTCATAGATTTTTAATTTTTTTTACTGTTGCTCTGTCATTGTCTTTTTCCTTGCTGTCGAAGAGTGGGGGTACTTTATAACAATAGCAGGTAAAGTTGTAATAAAAAGATCAACAGGCTAAAGGAAATAGTAATGTCATAATTTAAGAGTTAATCATGATAAATCATAAACAGACATTTCTAGTTAATAGAAATCATTTAACAAGTGATCTAGACAGAAAGCATCACCATCAGCATGTAATTTACATGAACAGTAAGAGGGACAATATGGCATAATGATTAAGACCATGGGCCTTGGATCCTAAATGTCTTGATGCAGTCCCCCTTTTAACCACTGAATATATTTAGTTAGTGAATCGCTTTGTGCCTCCATTTCCTTCTGTGTAAAATAATCACATCTACCTCATGAAGTTATAGGATAGTTTCTAAACACTGTAAACGTTAACTATTACTGTTACTATTTTGGGAAGTCTTCATTCTTAATAAATAAATTTAGAATAATCTTAAAATGTCTTATTGCATTATACTAGTACTTTGGAAAGCCACATAGAAGAGCCCTCAATAGAGTCTGAGTTATGGAGATATTCTTTAATCTTTGATCTAGATTCTTATTTCTTGGCTTTCGTCCTGAGCAGATTTACAGAAGCATGGTTATACCTCAATATCTCTAGTGCATTGCAATCCAAAGTACTGGTACTGAATGATAGGAAAGATTTAGTAAAAAAATGAAATGAGCATATGAAATCTATCTGTATCTATATGTATATATGTAATTATGAAGAGTAAGAAAGCTAAGAGTAAGAAGTGCCTTCTATAGTAAATTAAAAAATAGCCAAATACAGAGTAGCATTGTGTACAGTGATAACGGAATGGATCCCTGAGGAAAAAACTAAGACAGGCCAGTAAAGGAAAGGCTCATTTTTTGCATAATGTAACTGGGTATTCCAGTGGCTACCAGGAGTCTTGCTGTGGCCCACGAGTGTTTGCCATGCCATCACTGCTTGTGTGCAGTTCTGAACTTTAGTTGTGAATCTTTCTGTTCTTTTGCTTTTTATCTTCAGCAGACCTAGCATCAGAGAGGTGGCTAGGTTTGTGAATCCATGCCAGCTCAGCATAATGATATGTCTCTGTATATTTGTCTTTTCTCATATGGGGTCTTTCTGCAGCCACGTTATGCCAAGAGGCTCAGGAACTGGCATTTACAGCAACGCTGCACCGCCCCCTGCAACTTACCAGGGAAATTTATACAGGCCGCTGCTAAGAGGACAAGCCCAGATTCCCAAACTGATGTCCAGTAAGTTTTTACTTATTGGTTATTTGACATTCTAAATTAAGTATCACAGCAAAGTTGGTTTCGAACCCTTATTGCCAAAAAGATTTATCACAGTTGTATCACTGCATTAATAGAAGATCTTAAAAACATTTAAAAGAACTATAAGAATTTTTAATATAAGAATTTTCAATGTATATATTTTTATCTTTACTATATATAGTTAATTGAATGAGACAAACTGCATTTTTTTGTCTTCATTTACAAATGTATTCCTGAGTTAACATATATAGAAAGAGGTACGTGGGGTTTATTGTTGTTTTTTCCATTAATACAAATATTTGAACAGTTAAACTAGGTACAGTAGATATTAAATTGCCACCATTTTGATATTTGAAAGGCAAAAGTAACCCTTTATTGTTCTAAATTGTATCCTAGCAGTACCTAACATAAAGCCAGGAATTGCTTTTGGTGGAAATGTATCTTTAATCCTGTGGTTCTTTCATGAGCTTGGCCTTTCTTTAACCCCTCATAATTTGTCTTGTGGACAATTCAGAAATGTTAACCACAAAAGTAACTAACATGATGTTCTGATTATAGTGGGAAAGGGAGAAAATAGTTGAATATTGATTTACAGTAATTTTAATTTTATTTCCATTGAATGTTATTTTTGAGCTCCAAGGCTGTGCCCATTTATTACACAAGTGTAAGTCATGTGCCAGGTTCTTAAAACCACTGTCTTCCTGTAGCCCCTCCTGTTATCTGGTGGTTTGACAAGGATGGCATGAGGAGAAGTAACAGAGTAATTTGTTAAGTCTGAGGGTTGTATCATTTCAGATTGTTTTCTGGATATTTAAAATATTTTGTAAAAATTTAATTTCAAAAAAAATGCTACTGAAATGTAGAGAATCATCAGAATTATTTAGCCACATTTGTAGTTAATAAAAGTGCCAGGTTAAAGTAGATGATGGTTAGGAAGTATTTATGTTATGTGCCCACTACTGTTGAGTGCCGATAAGTCACAGACCATTCTTTACTATAAAACTCAGATTTTCTGCATGTGGTACCCAAGAAGAGAAGAGTTTTGCAGGTCTCATGTCCTTAGAGCCCTTTGTTCTCAGTGTGTGCCTTTCTGGTGTTTGCCTTTCAGTATTGTGTGGGTTACTGACCTTTCCTGGAGCAGTGTGAGACTTGTCATAGATGCAGTTAATGATCTGCCTGGTACAGTGGTCGAGGAGCTGATTTCCTCCTATGATTTAGCAAGTAACATTTCTTAGTTTTTGAGCATGTTCAGTATGGAATAGCATCACATATGGCAGGATCTGATCATTGCTCAAGAAGTTAGTTGTCTTCTATAGTGAGTGGTAAAAGCATAACCAGCTTAGTTTTAAAGCTAGCTGTTTCTGGGTACATTCCTTCCCCATTCCCTTGTGGCCATCCATATCAAGGGGGGCTGGAGGTGTGGCTCTGGTGGAGTATGTGCACAGCCAGCATGCGGCCTTGCGTTCACTCCCCAGCACCCCCCCCCAAAGAGGGGAAAAGAGTCAGATACACGCCAAAATCTATAACTCAGAAGATAAAGGCTCATTCACAGACTCCCCAGACCATCCCCTGTGTGCTACTTTTTGGGAAGTATTACACTAGGTCAGTGGTCTTTACCTTTCTGGGAATTGCAGGCCACATTCACCAACCCACTCCTCAGAAAGTCACTCTATATGAGGCTTATGGGAACCCAAGCACCGCATCTTGTGGTCTTCCAGTTCCAGCTTAAAGGATCCTGCTTCAACAGTCGGAGGAGAAAAGGGGCCAAGGGGCTAGCGTTGTAGCTCTGAGGTAGGACACTTGCCCTGTGTACTCGAGGCCCTGGGTTTGCTTCCTGGTACCCCCCCCCAATGCAAAAACTTCTTTTACTAATATTTATCAGCGTCACTATACATCGAGACTTTTACGCCCCTAGAGACCTGTAGCTCTGTAGTTCTTGGTCAGTCTTTCTTGGAAACACACAGGTCTTATTTGCACCTATGCATTTTATTTCAGTGGGTTCACTTTTATGACTTGGGGTAAGTTAGTCCTCATTTCCCACTGTTGTGATTAGGTTTACTTTGTACTTGAGGAAATGTTTAACAGGCATGTAGTATTTCTTTTTCCTTCCTGGCTTTTTTCGGGGGGGGGGGGGTTTCCAGGGGTGGAACTTGAGTCCTTGCCCATGCCAGGCAGGCGCTACCAGTAAGCCACACTACCAGCCCTTCCTTCCTGTTTTAATTAGCCATGTGAAAATGTCAGTTCTGCATTTTTAGAATATTAGAAATAGTTTTTAAATCCCTGATCCTTTCTTCTTGAAAGCCCAAGTTTCTGAGCCTCCTGATTGAGAAGCCCAGAACTCATAACACAAGTTGGCAGCTCAGCCCACAGCACAAGTGCATGCAGGGTAAGAGAAGGTGGGCCTGGCTTCACCCTGCCCCTTGATAGCTCGTGCCCTGCGCAGGCTGTGGTCAGTGCCCGGCGTTCTCTGTGCGCTTCTCAGTCGGGGTTACCCAGGCCCAGGCTGCTCACTTAGTCCGCGTCCTGACAGTGCCGAGCACATACTAGGAACTGTGAAAGTATTCAGCGATCACAGATCAGCTTTCCTTTTTATAGAATTTTGAACTTTAAAATTTAGTCAGAAATTGTTTATTTTAGTAAATTGGTACCAAAACCATTTAATCTTCTTAAATGTTTTTAGTGTCCAAACTGTTTTCTTCATACACTGTTGTAAAGTTACACGAGGAAGGGCTGTTTGGTCAGACTGCCACCTGCCGAGTGTCTGCCGGAGATGCTCCTTGTGGTCGGCCTCTGGTTTGTCTCCTGCGTGAGTTCTGGCTGATGAGCAATTGTCAGCAATGGATAACTTGCGGGAGTCGAGTGCAGCCCGAGTACTCTGTATGAGTAAAGCATCTGGTTTCTGCTGCCCAGAGAATGTGATATGTGACTTCTCTTCCCCTCGGGTGGTAAGCTTATCAGATAGCTGTATTTGAAAAGTGATTTTTGATTAGTGCAATCAGTAAACATGGAATCTTTACTGTGATTGCCATACTGATTAGGTAAATTGTCACTTGAGAAGCATTGGCAGAGCCTTGGTGTATGTAGCCTTAGAGCTCTAGGAAAGGGGTAAGTTTTTAAACACCAAAGGAAAAAAATTAACTGTCATTTTTTTCTCCACTTGCTTGTACCTTGTGAAGTGCAATTCACTATCTCGGCGTTTTTTTTTCTCCCTCTCAAATGGATTTTCTGATAGAGCCATACAAATGAATGATGATGTTTGTTTTACCATCTACTTCATTATTTATCAGCCAGGAAATGTTTCTGCTTTATGAATGCTTAAGGGCTATATGTATTACTTAGTCACACAAAGAAATTTATGTAGAAGTAACAGTACATCAGCCATGGTAATGCTTACTTGTAATCCTAGCTACCCTGGAGGCTGAGACAGGAGGACACAAATTTGAGGGCAGCCTTGGCGGTTTAACACATATCTCAAAAAGGTACAGCTCAGTGGTCAGCCTCTTGCCTGGATGCAAGCACTGCAAGCCTCAGTACTACAAAAATAAAGCAGTCGAAAACACCAACTCGCATGCACACTTGTGGCTACATGCAGCCACACACATGCCCATGTAAAGATTGCCTTGAAGCTTTTCTTTGAGTTTTCAGTTTTATTTTTTGGGTCAAAAGCAAGGGGTGTTTTAATAATTATATGATAGAGTTTCTTTTTAAAGTTTTAGAAAGCTTGCTTAGGTTTTAACAAAAACTATTTTTGCACATGCCGAGTTTATGTGAGAAAAATTACTCCATAGGTGAGAAATAGCCAGTGCAAAATAAGGGAAAGCAGCCAGCTGCTAGAAGTGGACGGACCAACTGAGTAGTAGCTCTGCAGCCCTCCTGGCAGCACAGTGGACAGGGGGACGCTGAGCACGCTCACTCCCCTGGAGCATTTGTGCCTCGTGAGTTTGTTTTCCAGTTCTGCTTCGAAATGCAGCTCTGCCTGCTCTCGCAGGCAGTGTATGTGAATCCAGTGCTTGTGTGTATTATTGTGGTGATGACTTTCCTGCTATACTCTTGCTAGGAAAAGATGTGCAAGTGTTTTTCATATGACGTTAAAATACTGCTTTAGGAGATCTCTCTTAAGGTAGATGTGTTGACTGTCCTCATTTCAGATCTATGGGGGATCCATTGCAGAAGTGCAAGTACCAGAGAGAGTGTGTATCCCCCAGGTCTTCATGATAAAAAGACGTGTTTCTAGGAGGCCGTAGCAGTTCCTGCGCACATGAAGTACAGGGCTGGACAGGAACCCAAAAGTGGCGAATTTGGTCTATGTAAAGGCACTAAAAGTAAATTACTTCTGGGGACATTTGAACTAATTCTCACTCAACTAATTTTTGTAGACTATCTGAGTAGACCAGTGGTCTTAAAGTTTAAGAAAGCAATAATTAGGAAAACTGACACAAGTGGTAATTTTACTCTTCAATAGTTTGCTTTCTCATAAATAGCAACTCTTTGAAAGTTATATGTTAAGTAAATGTATCTTCAGTTTTTCTGTAGAAGGAAACCATGCAAATGAGATAATTGCTGTTCTTGAAGGAATTTCTCGGTTTTGCCTCTTCTGATTTTGTATTAGCTTGTGTCTGTAGTAGCAACTTATGTTGGATCTAGACTGGGGAGCTGTCCTCTTCCATTTCTGCAGCTCGCCGAGTGTCTGTCCAGGGCTCGACTATGATTACACTCTGGTGGCCCAGCGCTCCTCTGCATTACTCAGTTTGGCTGCGGGTAGTTGGTTTTTAAGAGATTGTAGAAGGACTTGATTCAGACTGGCAAGAGACGTTGTTTCAGTCCAGAAGGGGCCTCTGCATGGAGGTGCTGGCTGCTGGGGGCTCCCACTTCTGCTCCTCCAGAGAGCCCTGCAGACCTCACTGCCTCCAGCCGTCTTGTGCCCTGCGGCATTGTGTCCATAGGAAAGCACGCTCCTCTCAGCCTTCCCCCCGCCTGTCCTTGTGCTGTCGAGATGCGAGGGAAATGGAGGTATCCACTTGGTCACACCACAACCATTACAGCGGCCAGAAACTTTCCTGTGCTGTGTTCTGTGTTGTGAGCTTTAAAACACACAATTCTACTTTTCTTTCCTTTTTCTTCATGAAACGAAAACCAGATTGTGTGGGGGTGGGTTCCTAAATCAGAGATAAGCTTTCATTTCTTCTTTAAGGAAGTAATTTTGAAAAGCATGTTTCTGGTTTATGTTTCCATTAAAATGTGAGCCTGAATACATTACGGTAAGCCTTGTTGTCCTTGGTCTCTGGAGTCTGGAGGAGGTGACTGTCCCTGCACAGTGAACTCATTAGACAACTTCTGGAGTCAGCTGTTCTAATTAGGCTACAGGAGACTCCTTTGGAGGTGGCTGCAAGCCTGCAGCCTGGAGTTACCAAGTGTCCTGCACGGGGGCTCGGGATGCTGCCTGCAGGTCCCTGGTCAGTGAGTCTGCGTACAGGGGCAGGAGCCTCGCAGGGGAGGTATCCAGTCCGATGTCCCTGGTGCCGGCTCACCTAGGTGCTGAGGGTGAGACATTTGCGAGTACACTGGAAAAGCGGGTGGGCCCTCAGTCTTACGGCGGTTTACACATTGGGGCGGGGGGTGGGATTTCAAGGTTTCTGTGGAAGTTACTGTCTGTTTAGTCTGTATTTAGATTAGACCTAAATCCTGTCCTTTATGGCATTTAAAATATATATGTGAAATATTTATGTTTTCATATATAGCAAGTGAGAAATGATCTGTTTGGTAACCATGGTTACCAAAACTCTTATCAAGGAAAAACGATTTAAAAATTTGTGAATCCTATTGCTTTCTTGTCTTTTTATGTAATTACAATACTAGTTTACTTGGTGTACATTCTATCTCATTATTTCAGGCACTCATAAAATAATGGGTGGCTGAGTACTGATTACTTTTTTAAAAATCTTCTGTTTAACTCATCACTGTTTATTTTCCAGATATGAGGCCCCAGGACTCCTGGCGAGGTCCTCCTCCCCTTTTCCAGCAGCAGAGATTTGACAGGTAATATTAAAACCAACACAACCTTTAAATATTTTCCCCCATCAGCATTTGAGGTTTGTTGACTTTTTAGAACCTGAAACCTGCACGGTTGAAAAATCCTTTTTCCCACCAAAAAGTTTTTTTTGCACCTGTCCTTTGAAAATACAGAAACACTTTGAATTAAAACACTCACATTTGTATACTTCCCTACTTATCTTGGTTCTTGGCCTTTTATTTTATTGAAGCTTTTGAGATGCCCTGAAAAATGCAACACAGAGAGCTTAAAACTGTATTAGGTTTTGGTCAGGCTAAACAAATTTCTTTTTCGCAGGGCTGTGCGGCTTAATGAGGCATAACTAATAGTGTCCCACTTTTATCATTTCTGTGCTGGCAATGCAGCATTAGTACAGACCGACCATTGATTCTTGCTACAAACCTCTTGAAGTCCTAATCAGCTTCTTTGGTAGAACTTTTTCAGGACTGACAAGCCTATTGTAGGGCAGTGTCACTGTAGGTCAGTAGTTATTAGTTGCCACTGAAAACAGTTTCTTTAACTACTTAAGACTGAACTGAATTAAATGCAGAAGGGACTCAGAAGAGGATTATGGGATCTGCAGTCTAATAAGTGCCACGGACTAGGAAGAATGTGACATGGTTTAATAACGAGGGATGTTTGACATGTGTTCCTTCATTGATAAGTTGTGTGTTCCTAAGTCAGATAGACTCTGGACGACAAGACAGCGAGGCGTGTTATGAATAGTATATTAGCATCTGTAGTGTAATTTGTAAAGGGCAGCTTTAAAATATATCATTTCATGCTGGTTTTGCCAGCATCGGTAAATACAAAAACAAATGAAGCCCCAGTGTAGCAAAGCTTCCTTTTTTGCCTTCCCAGTTCTAATCCATTTTACTCCCCTCTCTAGTGTTTCAGCAGCCTCTCATCTGTTCATATTTGAAATGAATAAAGTATTTTTATAAATTGTTATAAACGGTGCTCCCCTTTTAAGAAACATCAGTAATTATTTAGAAACTTTCAAAATTTTCATTTTACTGTTTTCTTCAAGAAGACAGAAGAAATCATGTTACTGAGTTGTTGGTAAGAGGTGTTAAGCTACTTAGTGCAAGTCACATTTTAAATTTAATATGACTGGTAGCATGTGTCTATGTCTTGTTTGCAGTGTAAGCTCTCAAAGCACACATCATGTTCTAGATACACAGGGTACATTTTTCTAAATTAATTTCCTCATCGTGATGCTCAGCTCTTCCCCACTTTAATAATTGCTCATGTTTCACCTCTGCTTTTGAAGCATCAGGACTGTGTCAACACCCTTTTGTCAACGTGACTTAACATATTCGCTTCCCAGCATCCTTTTGAAGTAGACCCTGTATTTTGATGTGCAGAAACTGAGGCACATAGTTCAGTAGCTTAGCTACGGTCACACTTCTATGCTGTTCTTTACCATGAAACCTTTCTCTAGAACAAAACTCATTGGCATCTTTACTCTGCGCATAATGCGGTAAGCCCCGGACTTAAGAGGAAGTGGAGACTGCTCACCGGGATGCAGGCCACCATCTTCGTCCTACAGCCTTGCTCCTGAGCGCAATGAAACTCCCCTGAGGTCACCGCTGTGGGCTCTCCTTGCTCTGATGCTCATCCTTGAGTTGTTCTTATTCTGCCCTCACCAAGTATCAGTGTGACCCTAACTGACTTTGTGAACTCAGCAGGTTAGGAACAAGTTCTACAGGGTTTTGTTTTGTGTTGTTGTTTTGGTTTAGTTTTTAGTCAGAAACTTAAAATTATGCCTAAAAGCAAAAGTTAAATGTTAGCATTACTAGAATTCTAATTTATGAAGCTTTAAATCATAATTATTTAAGAAATTCACAATTTTATTCACCAGAAACTAGGTTTGGATTCTGGTTTCCTAAACTTCTCATAACTAACATAAAGACATGTTGCATTGTTTGCTTCTGTAGGACTTGTCAGTCCAACAGTGCATACCCTGCAAGACAGAGACCATGAACTGTCTTGATTTTGCCAAGGTGGTACATTTCTACTCCCAGTGTTTGGAGTATGTGATGAGAATCCTGTTAGAAAAGAGAATTTTCAGTATATTCTTTCTCTACACTATACTATATTATCTTGATTTATTGCCTACTTTGAGATAGTGTATATAATCCATTTATTTGATTTAGAAATGTAACAGGAGTAGGCTGGAGGTGGTGGCACATGCCTGTAATCCCAGCATTCTGGGAGGCTGAGGCAGGAGGATTGCGAGTTTGAGCCCAGCCTGGGCCACTCAATGACTTAGCAAGACCCAGTCTCAGAAAAATAAATAAATAAAAGCTGGGGATAATATCCTGGTGCCAAGGCCCTGGGTTCAGTCTCTAGGACAAAACAGATGACGCAACACCAAAGACAGGAACATGCTTTCTCCTGCTCCCCACACAGAAGCAGCCTATGTTAGTAGCATCCACAGAGCTGCAGTGTCCAGTGTTTGAGCTTCCTCTACCACTGAGGCTGCCATGCTCCCTGGGTTCCCCTTGCCAGTGGAGGCATCTTTTTCTGGCCCTATTAAGGTAGGCATCTTGCTTTTAACCATGGGTGTTGAGCTTGATTAGTCCTGGAAAAGTTTTAAAGACCCCATTTGCTCTATATGTAAGTTAGAAAAATCCAAATTGGCGGACTTCATGTTGCCAGTCACTTTGAAAATTTAAGAATATTGTTTCCACCATGCTGTCAAGTGCTCCAGTTACATTGGCTCAGTTTCTAACCGCTAGTAATTTAAAATGTATCAGCCTGAATGCCTCCAGCTCAGATCTGCACTAGGCAACTAGATCTGAACTCGCTAGGCAAATTTTAGTTCATTTGTTAGTCTGTTTATAAACTAATACAGAAATACAGTTATTTTGAAAATAAAGATCTTTCTGCTATTAAATAAAAGACGGTAGTACATATCACTGGTACTTTCTTAGTTTTAATTAGTGATTTTTATCATAAAAAGTATTGTCAAAAATACTAGTAATCATTTCAAACAAAAAGGAGTGATGGGTGTTTTTAAACTGTGGCTTTATTTCTAACATTTTTAGGGCATAAAACGTTTTACAATGGCACTTAAAATGCACATTTTTCATACCAGCGGGTTTTCTTGAAACACAGCTGTGTGAGTTTTACCTGTGTAAGACCAGAGGGGAAAGCTGATCACAGTAAAGCCAGGGTGGGAGTGTTTGTCCAGCTTGGCGTCCGCACACTGCCCAGCGCTGGTGAGCCGCCGCCGCCTCCTCCTCCTCGCGGTGTAGGTCTCCACCCCTCCCCAGGCCCCACTGTTCCGCCCTGCGCGCAGGGCTCTTCCTGCTCACGTAGACGAGGCATCCTGGCTGGAATCTGTACTAACAGCCTGAATAGTGACCGCAAGGCCTAAACATACGCATTTCTTTCTGAGACACAGACCTTGAATTTTATTTTTAATCACAGCAAGTTGTGGTACGGCTCTACCACTGTAAAGAATAACTTCAGCCATCCTAGAGTTCTTCACAGAGCTGTTTGCTTTAAAATATTACACAAAAGTAATTATCTTTGGGTTTGTTTATGTTGGGTTTTTGTTTTTTTTTTTTTAATGCGAACTCCAAGTCAAAGGAAAAAGAATGGAGGCTAGAGAAGATGAAATCGGGCTTGAATAGCTGTGAGGAGAGTGCATTACCTAATGCGTCCAACGCGGCTTCTTTTCCTGGGAGTTTTTTCCTAAGTAGTGAAGTTCATATGCTGATATGGTAATAGGTGATACCAGCTAGTCAGCACTTGAGCAAATTTAAAATTTTACTGCATTCTTCCTAACATCCTCAGTGGCCTGAAAACTGAGATCAGAAGATGAGTGAAGTTACTCAAGGAGAAAGTTATACCTTAAAATAAAGGTGATTGCTGTTAAAAGGTATATCTTTGCTACATTGTTACAAATCATAACTTAATTAAAAAAACTAAGTTATGATTTAATACCTTATATGTTGCTTTGTATCTGCAAAGTTAAAATAGGCACTTAATGACAATTAAAATATTTCTTTCAACTAGTAATCTGGGACAGCAAACTGGGTTATAATAGCTGTCGAATCTGTGTTCCCATGTAAACTGTACACCAAATGCCAGTCAGCCCATGCCAATTAGTGCTCATGTTGCTAGGTCACCGTGGTCAATTGAAAGCTACATCAATAGAACTTGAAAAGGTTTCCTCCGATCAGACCTTCTGACATATTGAGCAGAATAATGGATGGGAAAAAGCAGCCAAGTCCCCTATCCTGGATTCAAAATACTCAGCAGTAAGAATTCATTTGCAACCTGCAATTAACTGGAAAGAATGGATTCCAAGAACAAGTCTGGACGTTTTAAAAAATAAAGCCTCATTCTCTTGTCCTGTACATCTATACTCTGGATAGCATCAAAAATATAGCCAACGTGATGATCTAGGATCCAAATTTCAAATGAATGAAAAGGCAGTTTCACAGTTGAAAATGAACAAACTTTTTTAAAAGTCAAACCTGATTCAGTTGCATTTGAACATCCTTTTAAATAACTACATTTGACTGTAGCAGATATAGGAGACACAAAGGTCTTCCTGATACTGTACATCCCAAGTGGCAGATACAGGCATATCAGATTGGAACTTGGAGATGCTGCCTACCAGTGTTAGACTTCGTGCTGTGTAACAAGCTTGACTTCTAATGCACGCGTGGTTCCTTTCCACAGAGGTGTTGGGGCTGAGCCTCTGCTGCCGTGGAACCGAATGCTCCAAACCCAAAATGCAGCTTTCCAGCCAAACCAGTACCAGATGCTAGCTGGGCCTGGTGGGTATCCGCCCCGGCGAGATGACCGTGGAGGAAGACAGGTAACGCAGTGTGGATTGTGGGTGAAAAGCATCCTGCTGGCTTTGTATGTCAGCATGACTCACTGGACTCAGCATTTTCTTACTCTTATTTCTGGAGAGCATCAGTAGAGTAGCTCTGCCGAACTTGTGTCCAGTAGTGACCATGTGTATAACTACAGTATCTGCCTCCCCAGACCTACACCCCGAAGGTACTGGAGAAGTTCCAGCCCAGAAACCCTTTAATCACAGTAGTCCGTGCTGAGTAGCACAAAGACAAAGACAGTCATTGAAACACATTTTTTTCTCTTAAAGGGAAAACTTAACTGTACTTTAACAGAAACTAGATCTATTACAATATATGAAAATTTTCTGGAAGCTGAAAGTAAAATCTTCCAGTTGAGCTCTTGTCTTTATTCATCCCGGTCTTGACTTGTCAGTGATA
>RJWT010002867.1:0-38780 GCA_004365215.1 Cuniculus paca
CAGCCAGCTTCTGCTTCAGGTCCTGGAAGTCCTGCTCACTCCACACCTGTGGGAAGCGTGAGGTTACCCACCTGGCCTTTCCAGAGCGGCCTCCTCCCTCGGGCTCTGCTGCCCTCCTTCCAGCCTGGGATCCCCACCAGGGCCGCAAACCAACCCCACCTCCTCCAAGAGGGCCAGGTCGAAGCTCTCCATGTTCAGAAAGTCTCCCAGGCGCTTAATGCGGTCGGCCCGGTGCTTGCTCACGTAGGGAATGTCCCTAAGGAAAAGAAGGGCAGGACCAGAGGTGACTGCTGGCACCATCAGAGCTGCGGCCGCGGTGGGCTGGGGCGGTTAGCGTTCGCCCTGAACCCCAAGATCACGGGTCAGATAGGGTCGTGGCCTGGCCAGGGAAGGCCGGCTTCCTCCCTCTGGTTGTGCAGGTGCGAGTGGAAGACGCTCTCGGGCCGCGCCGGCGGGCGCACTCACCAGCAGTTGAGGTCGAAGACTCTCAGTCGCAGAGAGAAGTTGGGCTTCATGGCGCTCGGGGACAGGACCGTCGGCCTCCTCAGGCACGCCGAAGCGGCGGCGCGCACAGGTGGCCGGCGGCGCGCACAGGTGGTCGGCTGGGCCCCGCGCAGGCCAAGCCTTCGCGGGTCCGGCCCGGGGCTGCTCCGCTTCACCCGGACCCCGGCCTGCTCGCCGGCCCGGCTCAGGTCGATCGCCAACCCGGAAAGAAGAGCTGCTGCGAAGTTCCGGCGCCGCGGGTCGGCGTGGGCTGCGCGCGAGGCCCCTGGGGGTCCCGAGAGGGCACCCCAGCGCCCACCCTCGGTCCCTTCACCCCGAAGCGCGTTCCCGGCAGCCGCCGCCCGCGCGCCGGCCCCTCGCCCAGCACTCTAGCAACAGGCCGGGAGCAGAGAGAGGCCCCGCCCCTGTGGGCGTTGGGGGCGGGGCCTCACGGTTGCCGTGGCGACGCGTTGTGTTCGGGCTCCAGTGAGTCTGTGAGCGCCGCCATGGCCCGCGCTCCTCAGCGCCTGCCCCAGCCTGCCGCATGCAGGTCGCCGTCGGCGCCCGAGCGGCCGCTGCGGGTGAAGGTGGTGGGGCTCTTCAAAAGCTCCAGCTTTCAGATCGCGAAGAGCACGGCAGAGGTAACCGCGGAGACATCCCAAATGTGCTGTCCTTGTCGCCCCCCAGGCGGGGCAGCTGGGACCGTGTTCTCGGCTCTTTGGTGACGCCGGGGACGCCATTCTGTGGAAAGGGCGGAATGGGCGGGCTCCGCTGGATCAAGCCGAGGAGGAGGAATGTGTGGGAACAAGTGCTGGTCGGGACAAGGTTTAACTTGGAAAGGGGCACGCTATAAGGGAGATCCGAGCGAAGGAAACGTTCAGAACCATCCGGGAAACATGGTAATTCCCACCCCTGTGTGTCCAGACATTTCATTCCTTCTCATCATCAACATCATTATCATTATCACCATTATTATTTGGTTTTTCCGACAGGGTCTCGTTATGTGGTTCAGGCTGGCCTTGAACTCTCCCTCGATAGTCCTCCTATGTCAGCCTCCCAAATCCTGGGATTACAGGCATGCACCACCACGCCCAGCTCCACATTAATTTTTATATTTATTTAGGTACTGAGGATCGAACTCACGACCTCGCACTTTACCAGGCAAATGCTTGAGCCGCTGAGCTAAATCCCCTGCTTTTTAAAATTGAATTACAGATTTTAAAAAATTACAGAAGCCAGGCGTGGTAGCACACACTTGTAATCCCAGCACTTGGGAGGCTGAGGTAGGAGGATCACTGCAAGGTCGAGGCCAGCCTGAGTGAGCTACATAGCGAGTTCAGAGCCAGCCTACATAGGGAGACACGGTCTAAAAAAAAAAAAAAATAGAGGAAAATGCTACTATCCAACAGGATGATTTTTATGAACTCCTTCCCCAACTATTCATTCGAGAAGGTTCTTTCTTTTAAAATTTCTTCAGTAGTCACTGCATTGCAACAAAATCAGCTGTTTCACAGATTTCACAATAGCGCGTGAGTGCTTTGGAGATCCACATTATTTCTTTGTAAACATGCTGAAAGATATAAAAAGAAAACTCTTGAAGAAACTGAAGAATTTAGCTGGGCCTGCAATGCAGCACACCTTCAACCCACATTCTGGAGAACTGTAACAACGTAAGAAATGTCGAAAGGTAGAATTCAGCTGATCTTTGGGGTTTTCTCCAGGAATGCCTCGGGCCACGCTTCTCTCCGGAGCCTCACTAGACCCTGGCAGTCATGTTTTATTCGTGTTTCTATCTCCCAAAGTACTCAGCTGGATCCTGCGTAACAAAATGTTCCCAAATAGATTTCATCTTTAGAAATCCCTGTTCCAGGATCCACAAAGTGAAAGAAAAGTTTTTCATTGTATCAAACAAAAATAATTTTAAAAAGTAGTAATTTAAAAAGCAGGTAAAATTTCTACCAAGATTGAAAAACAAGTGTTCAGAAGTCCATGAAAATGATATAGGGATCATCAAAAGAAGTAGAAATCCCAGATTGTGTTGTCTGGACAGATAGAACCAGGAATGTTTCATGACCAAAGTTGTATTTAATAAATTTGAGAGTTTTTGTCCTTGTTTTTCTTGGCTCCTTTTCTGAAGGCACATTTTCTATGCCTGCCCCACACTGCAGGAATCGTGTTGGTAATGTGTTATTTTCTGTGAAGTGCTAGTATTCTGAGCCATAGGATCTCAGTCATAGCTATTCAACTTTGTCCTCGTGTTGCACAGTTAGCCATACACATGTCAATGAATGGTGATGTTCCAATAAAACTTTATTTTCTGGACACTAATTTTTGACTTGCATATACTCTTCACATAATGTGAGATATTCGTCTTTTGGTTTTTTCAGCAATTTAAGAAAAATCTAAAAATTAGGGCTGGGGCTGTAGCTCAGTGGTAGAACACCTGTCTAGCATGTACAACACCCTGAACTTGATCCCCAGCACCACAAAAATAAAACAGAAAATCTAGAAGTTAATCTTGGTTTTTAGGCCTTATAATAACCACCAAACTCACTGGCCACAGTTTCCCAACTTCTGCTGCAGAAGACAGTAGGCCAAGAAAACATCATCTTTAATATATTAATAATATAATTTCCCCTACTATTACTCTATTCTAATATGACAGCACATCAATGTAAATTCAGTTTGTTCTCTTAATAGAGAGTATTTGACTATATTCCCAACATGATCATTTGCGAGCAATTCCAGATGCCTGATTCACTGACAGAGATTTAGATTTGTAAACAGGAAGGGTAAGTACATATTACATGTATTTTTATTTATTTATTTATTTATTTATTTATTTATTTATTTATTTATTTTTTGGTATCGGGAGTCAAACTCACAACCTCACACTTGCCAGGCAGGCGCTGTGCCACTGAGCTATATCCCCAGCCCTATTCCGTGTATTTTAATTTGGATGTACTGTAGTTCATTCCGGAACAAATACTAAATTATAAGAAAATATGTAGTGCTTAGTTTGAAAACTGCCAGTCTTTTAGTTTTTCTGGACAGTTCCTCAGAAACAGCAGCCATCGCGCAGAGCTCAGCACACGGGAACACGAGAAATGACCACGGCATGCTGTGCTTGAGGGCGCAGCAGTCTAAGAAGGAAAGGGGCTGACTGCTCTTGCCCTGTTCTGCTCCCTCCCCATCCTAGAGCAGGACACGTGCACATCCTGCCTGGCTTGCCCTCGGGACCCGGACCTCTGATGAGTGTGCCGAGCGAGCGGTGGGCTCACACTGGTGACAGATCCCCCAAGCCCCTCCTTAGCAGAGCAGATACCAGGTGTGGCAGGTGACATTTCCCTGTTGACCCATTCATTTCTCATGTCCACTCAGAAAACAAGCGTAATTGTTGCTGCTTCAGCAGCTCTTCCTTTTTTAAGGGAGGCTGAATGAAGCTAATACCCTGAAACAAACTTTGCTTATTTTTCTTTTGAACAGGGATTGCTAACAAGGAAGAATTTTCTCTGATTCAGGTGAAACAATGTACGTTCAACAAAAAAACTACCAAACCTTAACCCTAAACCTAAGCTTATTTAGTATTCACTTCTCTTTCTCCTAACAAGTATATAATATGTTTTTGGTCATTCTCCTTAAACCAGTGAATTAAAGCAATCACATTTACTTATTCTCATTACAAGTAAGGTACCTAGATACACTAAAGTTTAGCAAGAATTTAATTTAGGGAAAAGCAAGTCCTAAAAGAACATAGCAGATCACAAAACTATTGGCGATAACTTATTCATTTAAGTCGCTATGTGTCAGTGTCCGCTGTGTACCAGATGTAGTGGCAGGTGGGGCTAAAGGAAGGCTGAGGCAGTCCTTGCTCTCGGGAGCTTGGAGGCAAATAAGCCAGAGCCTGGTGTGGACCGTAGGGGTCTCTGGGAGCAGGCTGGTGGCATCTGAGACTGCATGGCCAGCGTATGTGTCACATAAAGCTCCCTGGAGAGCCCATAAAAATTGGGGAAATGATTTTGACTTTAAAAAAGAACTTACTCTAAACTATTCTGTTTTGAAACCTAGAGCCTGAAGAATACTTATCCATCAAAATTTGAAGATTCTGTAATAATTCCTCTTCAAGAATTTGCATGGGATCAATATCTACAGGAGAAAAAACGGGTAAAGGATATTTGGCATGTAGGGGATACTGATGACAAGCAAAATTCTGCCAGAATTATTTATCTATGCATTGTTTTTTGGAAAATAGAATGATTTTAATGGAACTGGATTTGTTTTTTTTGCCTTTTTGAGACAGGGTCTCACTATGCAGTTCAGGCTGGCCATGCACTCACTTTGTAGCCCAGGCTGGTCTAGAACTTGCAATGATCCTCCTGCCTCAGACTCCCGAGTGCTGGGATTACAGGAGTGCCCCACCATGTGTGGCCCTGGAACTAGATTTCATTTGTCTAGATTACATGCTTTTCCTAAATTATTTCAGTTATTTGACTAGGCTGATTTTTTTTAAAACCATAAATTACACAATTTTCCCTTGGAAAGCATGTGGTAAAGGTAAGTTTTAAACTCTGCCCCTGCAGAGATTATCCCTCTCTTCCTGCCTGTCACTTACACATCCTGTAACGCCCTTGCACTCTGGTTTCAGTGACCTGGCCTTTGCTCTGGATGTGTGGATGGCGTAGAACCCAGAGATCACAAGGAGTTTGTGTGGGCTGCTTCCCTGAGGAGCTCTAATGACAGCTGCCTGTGTCTTCAGGGCAACTTGTCCCAGTTGATGCTTCCTGCTCCCTAGTCTCCCCTCTAACAATGTCTTCAGGAAACCCCAGAGCTCCGTGCCAGCAGAGCTTATCCAGGGATGGTAGATAGGTTTGTTGCTGGGCATCACCTAGTCAGATGGTACCACTGCCTGGAGCATGTGATGAGAAGGAAGGAGAGTGTCTCCTAGCCCAGCAGTAGCTCATGCTGGGTCATGTGCAAAGTGGTACATCTGCTTGTCTTTCTTGGCCTAGTCTCAGTCCTGATTCCTCTACCTGACTTCATCTTTCCAGTGGATGATGGAATTTTCATTTCCCTGATCAGAATAGTTTCTATTCCTCAGTGTTGGTTGCACAAGGATGTGTTGTGATCCTATGATTAAGTAACACATGTATATACGGTGTTCCTTTACGAAACCACTTCGCTCAGTCATGTGAGTGGTGCAAGACTGAGGGAAGAATACCATTTGCTAAGTCTCATACTTTATAATTATCCATAAAAGATTTCCATTGGAATTTAAAAAGAACCATAGAAAACACTTATATATGGTGCTTATTTTCTACCAGCCACTATTCTAATGGGTAAGATTAGGATAGTCCTAGCCAAACTAGGACAGTTGGTTACCCTAACATAAAACAATATGCTTTAAAATTGTTACCATCAAGCTTATGATAACTCCTTGCCAGTCCCATGCTCTCTGCCTACAGAAAAATCGTGATATCATGGTCTGTGGATTGTAATAGCTCCTCTTGCATATACCCACTGTCCTTTTAAAGACTGCTGTAGATTCTGCCCCTCCCTGTTAGCCGGGTCTACCTGGCAATGTCTTGAGCACTCTTTCTCCTGCCTTTCAGTGCTCCTGTATGAATTGTTCTAATTAATCATGGATGCATCGTACCACCTATTCATCTTTTATCTTTCTTTCATCTCTCACTTCATTTTCTGAATTTGTGTCACCTTAACCTTTTCTTTCTTTTCAGGCCAGTTTTTTTGGACCTTCTTGCGTGTAAGCTTTTGTGTCTTGCGTCTCAGTGAGTTAGTTCATTGGGTTTGCCTGGCCTTGTGCTTCTGCAGAATGTAATGCCACCCTTTCGGGTGTTTAGGAGGAACTTTCTAGTCCCTCCAAAAAGGACTGCCTTGTTGGTCTTAGTGAAGGAAGGCCCTAGAAACCTGCTGGTCTAGCCTGTTTGCTTGAGGCAAGAGAGAAAGTCTCCTTGTGTATAGAGGAGAAAGACAAAACATATCTTCAGCTTCTGGATATAATGCATCTTCCCATTTCTCCCATCAGGCTGACTAAAGAGTCCACAATTAGATTGTTTTTTTTTTTTTCCTTTTTTGGGTTTTGGATCTGTGAAACATAATACTGATAAAATTTGACCTCTATGGAATGTTAGCACATTAGGATTTATCAGTGGTTTATGGTGGGTTGGTTGGTTTTTTTGAGACCAGGTCTTGCTTTGTAGTTCAGGCTGTCCCTGAATTCTCTATGTAGTCCAGGTTGGCCTCAAACTCACTGAGATCCTCCTACCTCAGCCTCTCGAGTGCTGGGATTACAGGAATGAACCACCTCATCCCACTAGAAATGCAAATTTTTAGGCCCTACCCCATAATAGGAAGTTCTGTGGGCTCAGGAATCTGTGATTCTGATTCCTTGCTGAGGTTGGAGAATGGCTGTACCAGTTTTGCATGGTTTTCCGGGGCTGGCAATGAGTAGTAATAAACTGAGTGTCCAAGATTTGTGCTCGTATTATTTGGCCAATTGAACACAGATGTCTTGTGCTCTAGGTGAATGATCTAGGGATGACAGTGTGCAATGTATGTACCATTGTTGCCACCTGATTGATGTATTTTGAAATTTTTTTTTTTGAGACAGGGTCTCACTATGCAGTTCAGGTTGCTTTGAGCTCACTTTGTAGCTCACACTGTTGAAATTTTGTTTTAGTTTTCTCTCTTTGAAATAAAATGGATTTGAGAAAGAAAAAAAAAAAAGAGGCTCACTCCAGCCCTGCTGCAATGTTGAAAAAATAAATAAATAAATAAATAAATAAATAAACAAACTGAGTCTTCTCAGAGGGGACCTTGGTCCATGGCCACACACTGGGGATTTAGGAGACTGACCACCAGCCTTGCATGAATGAAAATACTGACTTCCTTTTTGAGAGGACTTAAAGTATTGAAGATGAATTTTCTTCTTCATTGTCCCTGACTGTTCCAGAAATCCCTGCTAGCCCTTGGGGAGATGTCCTAAATGCAACTCCAAAAACACACATATAAAAAAAATCCTCTCAATCCTTTGCATTGAAAACCATCTCTTACCCAGAATCCCTGACCCTTCAAAGTATACATGCAATAAAATGCACTTCATAAATAAAGACAGGAGGGGCCAGGATTTAGCTCAGTGGCGTAAGCACGAGGTTATGAGTTTGATCCCCAGTGCCGCAAAATAAAAAAAAAAAATATATATATATATATATATAAAGACAGGAACTGTGTTTTCTTTGCCAGTTAATACAATTATACTATGCACAAAGATTTTTATTATCAGGTTATCATCTCTCTTCTATGATTGTGACTTTTTTAATACTGCTTTTTAGATCATTCTGGGATTTCAGTGGCATTAAATTCTCTAAAATGGTCTTAAATTCTCTTTGACAGCAGAATTCTGAAAGATGGCTAAAACACACACACACACACACACACACACACACACACACACATTTTAAAAATATTCAATGCTACGAGTTGACAAATTCAGACTTAGTGTTGATCCCAAGCTCTGATATATGGGTTTAGCAAATTGTTGCTTTTTTTTTTTTATTGTATTTTGGGTTCTTTTCCTTTTAGGAGCTCAAGGGTGAAATTTGGGAATATTCTTCCCCTGTGATGTGTTTTCTCAACGACCAGCTCCTGGGAGATGCACGTGATCTACAGACATGGGCCCAGAAGGTGTGGGATGTTGTGGACGTGAAGCCTCCGGCACTGTATGAGGCCCTCACTTTGGATTATTCCACTAAATTCTTGAGAGACACCAAGGTAAGCTACATTGATTTTAAAGAATATCAGTGGAAACTGTGATCATTTCTACTGATTCAGTATTAATTTTCTATACCCTAACAAAAGGAATAGAAAATGTAGGAGATTAGATTGTAAGTCCTCAGGGTATAGCACAGCAAGGTTTGATTGATAGTGTGTAAAGCAAGTGTATTTTTACAGGGAGAACATCACTGTTCAAATATTTCTACTCCCTTTTAGAGATTTTTATGTTTGAATTATTTATTTTAAAATATAAAGACTGAGCCAGGCGTGGCGACGCACACCTGTAAGCCCAGCACTTGGAGGCTGAGGCAAGAAGTTCACCATGAGCTTGAGGCCAGCCTGGGCTACATGATCAAGTCAAGGCTAGCCTGCCCTACATAGCAAGACCCTGGCTCAAAAGAACAAATAAATAAAATAAAATATTAAACAATAAAGGCTCTTTAGTGTAGCCTCAGCTACTCAGGTAAACTTGGGAAACACTGTGAGATCCCATCATAAAACAAAACAAAACAAAACAACTAAAACACTAAACTAAAAACTATAAACTATATAAAGACACCCCCCTACAGCAGGTTGAGCCCGGTGTTCATTCATCTGTAGTAGGAAAATTTTAAATCAACAAATTTTTTTTATTTTAATAAATAAAAAACCCCTAACTGCTAATGTACTAAGAGATGGAAAGTGTGACCAAGAGGAAAGGGGCCATTTTAAACCATGTGTCATACATGGTGAGAGCGGCCGGGATATGCCATGAGAATTTTCAGTGGCAGAAGATAGTAAGAAACGTGAGTATTCAGTGGGTATTCAGATGGTAAGAGGCAGCGAGAAAACTAGCGAAGGCCCTAAAGAAAGGCTGAGACCAGATTCTGATTTACTGCTCACTCTGAGCCCAAGAAATTTTATCCAGGAGAAAATCAAACCAACAGAGTCTTTCAGAAAGATTATGATATAATTCTCTTTATTGTTTTTGGGAAAAAAATTTAGGGCCATGCCACAGCAGGCTGTAGCAGGGTGGCCCCCTGCTAAACTGCAATAGTGGTGTGGGCAAGGGATAACAGAAGCTTAAATTAATTGGTGGTGGCCATAAGGATGCAGGAGAAAGCCTGAGATGGACTCTTCTTTCCGAGTCCAACCCAAGGACTTGTCTTTGTGCAGGTTAGAGCCATATGCTAGCTAAGTATGGTTGTGGGTTTGGCTGCTAGTGACAGCGATGTACCTAGTGGTCCATTCACTTGATCTCTCTTCATTAGCACTTTCAGGACTATCTACCCTGGATAACTCTGTAACAATAATCTGCTGATGCACAGGTAAAGTTCATCATGTGCAAATGAACTTACTTGTTTCCTCAATCCCAATATCCAGTAGCACCCCCTTTTCTTCCTACGCCTGTGAGGTCCCCGGATTAATTATAATTACTATGGTTGTAATACTTCCTTACCGGGTGCCAGATAGTTAGTATTAATCTTTTGACTTAAAGAAAGGTTAGAATAATATAAAACAATGGTATGATACGTTTAAAATGAGATTCTTTATGTTTCCCAGACTCCTAAGAAGAAGAGCAGGGCCAGTTATGCACCTCATTAAAGCAGGTGGCATTTTGATATGTGGGAATTGTGTCCAGGATTTGAAGTGCATTCCATGAGATGTGCTCTGGTCCCTAACTCAGTGGCAGTGTGATGAAAACTCATGTTTTCATTCTGGATGCCTCTTTGTAGATCGAGGCAAGAGTTAGAAAGGGTAGCAGTGAAAATAAGAGCTGGGTGCATCGGTGTACGTGAAAGTATTATTGAAGATCTGCCAGGAGCACAGCGTCCTCTTCCCTGCTGCTGGTACTGCATGATTTATAGCTCTCGTGGCCTTATTTTCCCACTGAGAGTGGAAGAGGCCTGTCTCTGACTAACTAATCTGTGCTGTCTCTAAAAATCCAGGGCACATGATAACCAAAGCCATGGCACTCACAATGGATCCCTTCCCAAAAGTACTCCATAAAAAGAAGAGATGTAAAGAATGCTCAGTCTATTTCCCCAAGAGGAAGTGACCAGTGCTCCTTTCTACACTGCACTTGTGGGTAGTGGACATCTAAGCCATGTGTTCTCACTCCTGCATGGGAAATCAACACCGTTCAAAGCTTTACTACTGAAGGATTTTAAGAATGTATAATGATCAATCAAAACAAAACAATGATTGACTTTACTCTATGTTGCTTTGTTTGATTGTATTATGTCTGAAGGCACAGGCAATTACTTTGAAGACAACAAGAGGCATTATGGTAGCCAATTTTGTTTTACTATTATATTGATTTGAAGTCCTATATTGTTTTCATTTTATTGCTCTTGGTTTTATTATGTTCTTTTTTGTTTGATTTTATTTATGCCTGATGGTATGGGCAGTTATTGTCAAGATAACAAGAGGCATTATGGTAGCTAGAATTGATTTCCTTTTATCTTGTTTTGAAGTCATGTACCATGTTCATTGTTTTGTTTTGATTGACTATTCTGTTTTACTTCATTTGGTTTTATTCTTTTCAAAATAAAATTTTAAAAAAACTAAAAAATTTAAAAAAAAAGAATGTATAATGAAAACAAATTCTTAATGTATGTTGTAAAGACTTGGTAAGAGAAACTTAAGTCATTCGTTTAATTTTGCTATTACATTATTCATCGGTAATTCTGTTCAAATCTAATCACCAAAAACTGAATATCTGCCCTATTTTTGGTCACTTCTAAAAGTTTTCCCTGATTGACGTGAAATTTTGTTATATTTTTTTTTCTCTTCTTGAAATAAAATGGATTTGAAATAAATAAATAATAAAAGTTTCTTATGAGATATTGACCTGCCTTATATTTTTCTCCCTAATTTTAATAGCATGATTTTGTGTTCTTGGACATTGGTATTGATCTTTTTCCAATTGGAAGATTGATTTTTGAGGTAAGAAGATTTTGATGTTTTTCTTTTAATAAGTTAGGAGTCATCTACAACTGTTGAAATGTTAAGATTTAATCTTTGAAATCTTTCATCTTTATTTTGTAGCTATATTGTGATACATGTCCCAAAACATGTAAAAATTTTCAGACTTTGTGTACAGGAAAAGCAGGGTTTTCCCAAAGAGGCATAAGACTACATTACAAAGGGTCAATTTTTCATCGAGTGGTACAGAATGGTTGGATACAAGGAGGAGGTGAGTTTAAAATTTTAAATAAACTTAATTGCAACATCAAATCAGAATGTCAAAATTTTCATCTATCTACTTTAATAAAATTAATATTGAATTATATATTCTTAATATTTAATATGTAGAATATTTTATATGGCCAGATGATAATTAAGGTATTCATAGTTTCTTTTAATACAGATCTTTTTCTCTGAGCTAAATCCCCAGTCCTTTTTTATTTTTTTATTTTGAGACAGGGTCTTTCAACCTTGCTAAATTGCTCAGGCTGCAACCCTCCTGCTAGGCTTTCTGAATACCTGATATTACAAGTGTGTGTCAGTATGTCTGGTGTGTATGTGTATATATATATTTTTTTGTTTTGTTTTGTTTTTTTGGTACTGAGGATCGAACTCATGATCTCATGCTTACTAGGCAAGTACTTGAACCACTGGGCTAAACCCCTGGCCTATTTATATTCATTTTTTAAAATCCCTAATTATTAAAGTAAATAAATTTATCTAGATGTAGTAGCACAAGCCTGTAATCCCAGCACTCTGGGAGGCTGAGGCAGGAGGATCAAAAATTTGAGCCCAGCCTGGGCAAGTTAGAAACTGAAATTAGATCCCATCTCAAAATAAAAAAATGAGCTGGGGACGTAGCTTATTGCAAAAGCCCTAGGTTCACTTCCCAGTACTATAAGTAACTAAACAAATACATTTAAGTTAAGTTACCAAGAGCATTCAAAATTAAAAGTTGATATGAATGTAAAGTGACATTTTTAAAATCAAAAAGTAACTTATTTATTCATTTTGTCTTTTTTGAGACAGGGTCTCACTATGCCGTTCAGGCTGGCCTTGAGCTCACTTTGTACCCCAGGCTGGTCTCAAACTCACAACGGTCCTCCTTTCTCAGCCTCCTGCATGCTGGGATTACAGAAGTGCATCACCATGCCTGGCTCAAAAAGTAATTTTGAATGCTCAACTAAATACATAAAAGTATCTGGAAGTACAGCACTTTTAAGAAATATACCATGGATGGGAATTTGAAAATAGAATAAATAGAAAACGTCTGTCACCATAGATGTTACCTTATTACTAGTGAAAAGTATTATCTGAAGGATTTTGGTCTTTCTTTTTGTTTTCTTTTCAGGTCAGTCCTTTGGCTATGCAGACAAGGTGTAGGATTAACAGAACAAAATTAAAATTTGGAGGGCTGCCAGGAGATATTCCATAGGGAGCAATCAGGCAGCAATTTAAAAGTAATTAGTTTAGTGTGGTAGATTTGCTTGAACTTGATGTCATATGGAGAGGCTTAAATTGATATTTAATTTTTTAGCGTGATCTGGAACATTCTGAGGCTGATGAGGTAGAAAATGTAGATGTATTCTAGCCATCTTGTACGGGGAACAACTGTTTGACCCTTAACCTTTCCAAAATGAGATCAGTTCACAAATTCTGTTATCTAACCTCATTGTTTTTCCACTTAATATGTGGTATTTATCTTCCCATGTCAATAAACATACATTATTTTTGGAATTTTTTTAGTTTTTTATAACATTGCTAAACCAATTTAATTACCCACTGATGATTTTTTTTTTTTTTTTTGCAGCACCAGGGATTGAACTCATGACCTTGCGCTTGCTGGGCAGGTGCTTAGGCCACTGAACTAAATCCCCGGCCCTTGTCTTTTTGAGACAGGGTCTCACTATGCCGTTCAGGCTGGCCTTGAGCTCACTTTGTAGCCCAGGCTGGTCTGGAACTCGCAACGATCCTCCTACCTCAGCCTCCCGAGTGCTGGGATTACAGGCGTGAGCCACCACGCCCGGCATGATCGATATTTTTCAGTTTTTGTTTATAACAGTTTTGTTTAGTTTATAACAATCCTCGAGGGGGCCAATATCAGAGGCTTCTTATTTATTTTTATTTTTTATTTACTTTTGGTTTTTTGAGATGGGATCTCATTATGTGGCCCAGGCTGGCCTTCAACTCATGGCAGTCCTCCTGCCTCTGCTCCCAAGTGCTGGGATCACAAGGCAGACACCACCACATCTGGCCCAGAGCCTTCTCACTCTGAGTCACTCATCAGCTAAGATCTCTGCTACATTCTGTTGCTACATTCTGTTCTGTTTTGGCTCTCACGAAATTCTCCCAGAGCAATGCTTGGAAAAAGTAGGTCATATTATTTGTTTATTTCTTGGAGGTAAAATTTCCTAATAGCAAAGCACGCAGATTTTCAATTCTATTTTTAGACAGTGAGGGAACAGTGTTAAGGGCCATTTGGAAAAAATGAGATTGTTAGATTCAAACCCAAACTGTGACACATGTAAGTTGGCTGTGCCACATAGCGTCTCTGAATCAGTTTCTTAACCCTGAAGCAAGGACAGTTGTAATAGTAGCACAGGACGTGGTAAGGATTCAGTGACATGGTGTGCTTTCAGTGCCACATTCTGGAAACCGTCCTTTCCCTTGACATGTTCCGTCTGCTCTGGGTAGTGTAGAGTTTTGGAGCATGGGAGCTAACTGTCAGTTTGTACACAACTTAGGATGCTCCCGGGCATTGTTGCTTGCCCATTAGGACCACCCAACCCCACATAGTCCACGCTGCCCCACATCTCTTCTGCCACGTCCCTCTTGTTCACTCTGCCCACATGTGGGCCTCCTAGCTCTTCCTTACGCACATCAAGTATATATGGGCCTGGAGGTCTTTTATACTTAACTAAGTACCCACCTACCTGTCTGGTTTTTGCCCAAAGTGCTCAGGGCCAGGTGTGGTGGCACATGCCTATAATCCCAGCATTCTGGAGACTGAGACAGGAGGATTGCTGTGAGTTCAAATCCAGCCTGGGCTCCAAAGTGAGCTCAAAGCCAGCCTGAACTGCACAGTGAAACCCTATCTCAAAAAGACCAAACAAACAAACAAAAGTGCATCTCAGCAAGGACCTACCTGACTAGTCATCTATTTAAAACTGCCACTTTTTTCTCCATGTTCCTCTCCTCACTAAGCCCTTGCTACTCTCTTAACCCTTTACCCTGCTTTATTTCTTTCTATACTGCTTCTCACCATTGGAATTGCTGTCATATATGTATAAGACATACTGTTATATGGACATAGTGGTATAAGATAACTTGTTTATTGTCTTTTTCTCTTCACTAGAATATAAATTTCATGAGGGTAGAGGTTTTTATTTTTTTCAGTGTTGCACCCTACGTTCTAGAACAGTGTCTGGCATATAGCAGGTGCTTAATGAACATTTGTTGAAAGCATTGATGAATAAATAAATGAAGAGATAGTTGAACGGGAAAGGTACATTCTCTTAATTTTAAAAGTACAACTGGGTGTGGTGGTGCACACCTGTGATCCCAGCACTTGGGAGGCTAAGGCAGGAGAATCAGTGTGAGCTCAAGACCAACCTGGGCTCCAAAGTGAGTTCAAGGCCAGCCTTAAGTGCATAGTGAGACCCTGTCTCAAAAAGACCAAAAAAAAAAAAAAAGGGATGTACAGCTGGGCATGGTGGCACACGCCTGCAATCCCAGCACTTGGCAGGCTGAAGCAGAAGGATCATTGCGAGTTTGAGGCCAGTCTAGCTAGCCACAAAGAAAAGAAAGTGCAGTTACAGAAGAGGGAATCTGAAGGTGGCCTCCTAGGGAGCCATGGCAAGGTGACAGGGTTCAAACCAATTAAATTGAGTATGTTGAGCTGGTAAACGATACCACGAAAATATTCCAAACAGAAATCCCAAAGATAAAGAATTCTATATAGTTCATAAAAGGTAGAAACAACCAGTGTAAGAATAGGGCTTCTGAAGTCAAGGACAAAAGAAATATGTGATGAATCACTCAGCGAAGGCTTTAAAATGATAGGAGAGCAAGAAAAATTTACCTAACACCTACTAGAGGTAAGAAGTCTAAGAAGACTAGTCTAAGGCTGATTATAGTTAGAGATTAGAAGATAGTACACATGGAATAAAAAATCCATGTACAGAAATAGTTGAAATTTACAGAAATTGCAATTATAGGGGAAGAACTCAACCTACTGGTAAGTGTGGTGTGCAGGATGCCAAATAACGGATGAAAAAAGAAGCTTCTCACAACATATCATAGTTCAAATTCCAGATGTTCAACAAAAGACAGAATCTTAAAAGCTGTCAGAGGCATGGTGGCACACGCCTGTAATCCCAGCACTATGGGGACTGAGGCAGGATCACTGTTTGAGGCCAGCCTGGGCTAAAGTGAGTTCAAGGCAAACCTGGGCTGCATAGTGAGACCCTGCTTAAAAAAAAAAAAAGCTGTCAGAAAAAAAGCAAAAACCTATCAGGATTACAGCAGACTTCTCAAGTTTAAAGGTTTGGAGAGCTTGGAGTGAAGTATTTCAAATCCTAAAAGAAAACAACTTCCAACCCAGACTATCTTTCAAAATTGATTGAGAAATAAGGACATTCCATAAAAAAGAATACTGTAAGGGTTGCATGAATACCAAACCAGCACTCCAAAGAAAGTACTCCAGAATATTCTAGACAGAGATAACAAAGTCAACAAAACAGAAAAGTCAGATGAAATGAATGCATCAAGCAAGGTAAGTAGTTAAACAAAAAAGGAAAAATAACTCAACAACAGAAAAAGACCACAATGACAGAAATAAGTTGGTACTTTTCAGTGGTAATTCTCAATGTAATTGGCCTCAGCTTGCCAATTAAAAAACATGGATTGGCACACTAGTTCAAAAAAGAAAACTCAAGCTGGGCGTGGTACTGCATACTTGTAATCCCAGCACTCGGAAGACTAAAGCAGGAGGATCAGTATCAGTTCATGGCCAGCCTGGGCTACATAGCTGAGACCCTATCTCAAAACACAAACACAAAATAAAACAAACAACCCCCCCAAAAATAAATTGTGACCATAATGAAATTTAATATTTCAGTATTTCAAAAGTTTGCAGTATAATTGAAGCTACCTGTAAGAGTTATTATGAGGACAAAATGGAATCATGAAAGTAAAACTTTTATAAAATACCACTGAAGTTATTATAGTAATATTTTCATGGTACAGATGTTAAGCAAATAGGTGACTTACTGTGGTCATTGGTACATGTAGCATTATAATTTAAAGTGTCTTTTCCCCCATGATATGGACTCAGAATCCTGTTTATTATTTCTCAGATATAGTAGCTGGAAAAGGAAATGATGGGGAATCTATTTATGGACCAACATTTGAAGGTATGGATCTTTAAATTTTGTCAGTCCTGTATTAGTTGATTATTAAAATTTAAGAGGAGTAGACATTTTGTAATTCCAATATGATCATGTTGGGGATAAATGTGTAAAAGTGGGAGTTAAAAATGATGGGGAAAGGCACTCTGGTCCAATCCAGAATATGGGTTAATTCAAAAAGAAGGGGCTGAGGATGTGGCTCAGTGGTAGAGCTCTTGCCTTAAATACACAAGGCCCTGGGTTCGATCCTCAGCATCACCACAAAAGAAAAAAAAAAAAACCCACAGCAACAAAGTCTACAAAGTCTAGTGAGACGTGGTGACACACACCTGTAATCCCAGCACTCAGGAAGCTAAGGCAGGAGGATTGTTGCAAGTTTGAGACCAGCCTGGGCTATGAAGTGAGCTCAAGACCAGCCTGAACTGCATAGCAAGACCTTGTCTCAAGAAGAGAGAGAGAAAAAAAAAAGGAATTTCATTTGATCAGAGCTCAACCAACATTTTAAATCTGTAAGGTTGTACTGATATTATAAAATGAAGCCCAGGGCCAGGAGGATAGCTCTGTGGCACAGCACCTGCCTGGCAAGCATGAGGTCCTGAGTTTGATTCCTAATACCAAAAAATAAAAAATAAAGTCTAATTGACTATCTTTGGGAAAATGATAGGAAAATAATTCATTATCTTATGCCTGACACATCTAGGGAAAGAATCAAGCATTTATCCTGCCTTTCCTATGTGAACTGTCTCAAATTACAGATGACAAACATCTCTTTATAGAAGTATTCCAATTTGGGCTGAGGATATAGCTCAGTGGTACAGCGCCTGCCTGGTAAGCCCAAAGTCCTGAGTTTGATTCCCAGTGCAAAAAAAAAAAAAAAAAAGTGGATAAAAGTATCCCAATTAATAAATGAAAAGGAAATAGTAAGAATAACACATGTTTGGCTGCCCATGGTGCAGTCACTGGTATAGGCATCAGATGCATTAACAGTTATTCATTTTACAAGAACAGAGACAATAGATACTCTGCACCTGCTGAGGTGGGAATGCACCCCTTAGGGGCTAGAGCACTAGTCAGGCAAGGGGGATCAAAGCCAGGGTTTGCACGTGCTAGGCAAGGGCCTGGCCACCGAGCTGTACCCCAGCCTGGCATGTCTTTTAACATGGGAAAGGCCAAACTTCAGTGCTGAGGGGTGCACAGTTGGATGGTAAAACTCCTATGTAAGGAAGCATGTGCGTAGTTCTATAAAAGCCTATGGAATTGTTACTTTGAGTGAAAAAAAAGGGATTGAATTAAAATTTAGGATTTGTAAGCCAGGCATGGTGGTGCAGGCCTGTAATTCCAGCACTTGAGAGGCTGAGGCAGAAGGATTGCTGTGAGTTCAAGGCTAGCCTGGGTTGTATAGCAAGACCCTGTCTCAAAAACAAAACAAAACAAAACAACAATAAAATAAAATTTAGGGTTTGATAACCACAACCACTAAGCTCATTCTAATGAAGCTTAACTCAATGAATTAAAGTAAACTAAATAATATATAATTTAATTAGATTATTATATCAACTGATTATTTTAACTTGAGGAAAGGCTGTTCAAAGCTCTGAATAAATAGCTTCACTTTCTGCGCTGGCAGATTTCATCTGTGGTCATGTCTGTGTCTCTGGCAGAAGCACACAGAGCAAGCAGGCACAAGTCAGACCTTGGTACTCACAGTGGTCTCACTCCTCACCCAAGGACAGACATCCCTCTGCGTGGGAGGAATCTGAAAAGGCTTGGGCCCCTCAACAGTGCCCTGAATGCCCCAGGGCCCATTTTTGTTTGTTTGTTTGTTTGTTTTTGTCATGGGAGGGTAAAGCAACTTCATTTAGCGATGAAGTGATAAAAACCAGGGAACTTTTTATCAAGGAATCATTTTCTTTTAATGTGTGGCTTTTGAAGTTTAGAGCTTAGAGTGAGCTATAAAGAGGTGGTAAGTAAGAAGAGTTGGTTTTATCAGTGGTTTTTTGTTTGTTTGTTTGTTTGTTTTTGTCTTTGAGACAGGGTCTCCTATGTAGCCCAGATCGGCATTGAACTGGCAGGAATCCTCCTAGCTCAGCCTCCTAAGTGCTGGGGTTACAGATGTATGTCACCGCACTGGGCTATATCAGTGTTTTTTCAAATTGCCCTCTAAAGAGTTCCACTGGGGTCCTGAAGAAGAGGTATCTTCAGGCAGTGAGTGGACAGTAGCCCTTTTTTAATAATCTATTTTAGCCAAGTGTATAAAATCTATTTACAGCCATACCTGTAATCCCAGGACACTGGGAGGCTGAGGTTAAGAGGATTGAAAGTTTAAGTGCAGTCTGGGCAACTTAGTGACTTAGTGAGACCCTGTCTCAAAATAAAAAATAAAATGGGGCCAAGGATGTAGCTCAGTGCAAAAGCCTCAATTGCCAGTAACAAACCAAAAAAAAAAACAAACCAAAAAAACCAATCTATTTTATACATGGACTTTTATGCAGGTTGCATTTATGGTAGATATTACAACTACTCTTAAAGTTTTCCCCTAAACACAGAATTTTTGGTAAAAATGTTATAATGCTATAAATTTTCTTTTCTGTTGCTTAAAGAATTTAAGAAAAATCAATAATAATGTCTAGTAGCAATGATAAATACTATTTTTCAAAAACTGTCTGAATTTTTGCATTGGGCAGATTTCCATTCCACAAGTGGGTTTATTTCTATATCCCACTGAAATGACTATAGCGCATGGATGTAATTGTATAGACTCATTGATATAAAAAAAAAAGTCTTAGTTCCTTTTTTATAGTGTTTCAGAGGTCTTTATTTCACTTACCATTTAACAAGCTAGCTGGGGATATAGTCAGTGGCATGGCCCCTGCCTGGCAAGCATGAGGCTCCTAGGTTGATTCCTGGTTCAAAAAAAAAAAAAAAAAGCTAGAGATAACTACCTACCCCCAATATGGCTCCACTGTTTACTTTGCTTTGTTTTGAAATCAAAATGATAGGAACAGTCAGCAAGTGCAGGTTAATAAAATCTTATTAATAGTTATATTCCTATTTCTCAATTACCCTTAGAACTTTATAAAGCTGCTGAGTAAAAACTCTTCCCGAATTTCTAACCTTCTTTCTGTGCATTTGAACTTGGAGTAAAAACCGAATATGATATTTCTGGAAAATGGTAGCTTGATCACTGCTGTACAGTTCTTTTTACTTGTTAAATTTACGCTAAAAGAACACTGTCACCACAAAATCTGGGCCAATCCCTCTGAGGTTTGGGAGTAAAATGTGTTTGAAGATTGTAATAATAAGCATAAATTAATTTTGTTGTCATCGGTGTGCAGGGCACACCTTGGCAGGACTGTCAGAGTTAAGTGGAAGATGCTACTAGGGGCAGACCTGGCAAAGATTTCTCGAAGGAAGTTTTATTATTGTTTTTTAAATAGCCTTTATTTTAAAGAAAATTGGTATATGTTTAAGATTCAGAAGAAGTGTTTTAGTGATGACATTGGTGGTTCGAATGAGATACTGCTGCCAGCATAGCCTGAGAAAGCTTTCTGACATTTATTGATAAACTGAGTATGTACTTTTTACATTACTTTCTTAGCACTTGTTTTTAGCTATGGTAAAGATAAACTAGAACTAAATGCTCAAATACTTCTAAGATTTTGCAGCATATCTTTTAACAGTCCATGTGAATGTTTGCAACTAATATGAGGGAATAGGATATTTACAATTTGAAGTGTATTGATATGTATGATCATGTTTATTACTGAATTCCTGTTTCTTTCTCACTGTTAAAATTAGTGGAGATAATAGAGATATTTTATTATCTACTGATTATTGTCTTTCCTAGATGAAAACTTTTCAATTCCTCATAATAAAAGAGGAGTTCTTGGAATGGTCAACAAAGGCTGTCACAGCAACGGGTCACAATTCTATATTACACTGCAAGCAACTCCCTATCTAGATAGGAAATATGTGGCATTTGGGTATGTACTTTGTAGGTATGTGTGTGTATGCGTAATATTCACAACACATTGTTCAAAAAGGTTTGGATGAGCATTGCACACAGTCTCAGAGCAGCCTCTGATAGAGTAAAAAATGTAGTACAAATATGGACAAGCATATTTATAAATATTCTGTAAGAAGTTTACTATCCATAAAACCACAGAAACAGTTTAGACACAGCCATAATGGCTCTCTGTTTATCTATCCAGGTCTCCATCTATCCCGTTATCTATGATTAGCCCCAATAATACTACCAATTCTGAATTACTCCGAGTCATACCACAGTGCTTTGTAATGTAGGTGTCTTTATATGCAAAAGTGAGAAGTAATTGTCCATGAACACTGTGAAGAGACTGATGAAAACTATCAGTGTTAACATGGAACTTTCTTTTACTGAACAATTTTAAATACAGAAACTTGGCTGATAATTATTATTTTGAGAACATGATTAGCCAAATGTTTACAGGTATGTGCCTGTGAGATTGGTGATGGGTATACTTTTCACCACTCCACAGTGTTTCATACTTTCTAATTACTTAAATGAATATGAGGTAGAACTGACTTTGTCTTCCTTTAAGTAATATAAAGCATTAGATTTTTCTGATAAATATTAGATTATTTCAGCTACTCCATAGGGATACTCACTGTTCACCTCATGAGGGAATTTCATGTCTGTGTTGGGGTGTGTGTGTGTGTGTGTGTGTGTGTGTGTGGCTGAGGACTGAAGCCAGGGCCTCATGCTTCATGTGCTCTGCCAGTGAACTACAACCTCAGCCCTTTTTATTTTTTATTTTGAGACAGGATCTCACTAACTCAAAGTCCTCCTGCCTCAGCCTCCTGTGTAGCTGAGATGCTAGGCATGTGCCACTGTACCCAGCACCAGTGTTAATTTTAACCACATTTATTGCTTTAGTTAATGCTTTCTGTGGTATTTTCAGGTTGGAAAAGTAGAAAGTAGATTTGGATTCAAAGGTAATCTTTAAACGGTGATTTCATAGATTCATAACCTAAAGTAGTGAATTGTCTTTAGTTCTCCCTCATACTAAATAAACTGTATTCTCCCTGATTTTTTTTTTTTTAGCTTTCTTTTTTGGCACTGGGGATTGAACTCATGACCTCGCTCTTGCCAGGCCGGTGCTGAGGCCAGTGAGCTAGATCCCCGGCCCTTACTCCCTGGTTTTGAAAATGGTTTCCTGAATTAAATTTAAATCCATATAACCCTCATCTTTTCTTGGATCATTTAAATCACATTTCCATACTCTTGCCAACACTCTGCCCTTTCTTTCTTCCTTTTTTTCTTTCTTTCTTTCTTTCATAATTTTTATTTTAAAGAGAATAAAACCAAGCAAAATAAAACAGGATAAAGCCAATCAAAACAAAACAGTGTAAGTGATACAGGACTTCAAAACAAGATAATAGGAAATCAACAATGGTTACCATAATGCTTCCTGTTGTCTTCAAAATAGCTGCCCACAACTTCAGACATAGAAAATAATCAAACAAAACAGATTAGAATAGAACTAATAAAAACAAAACAATGAACACAATAAAGGACTTCAAAATGAGATAACAGTACATCCAAAATGGCTACCATAATATATCTTGTTATCTTTGAAATAGCTGCCCATGCCATTGGATGTAATAAAATCAAACAAGACTAAACAATAAAACTCAACCAAACAAAACAATGAAAATGATACAGGACTTCAAAACAAGATAATAGGGAATTAACAATGGCTACCATCTTCAGAAAGAGATCCCCCATAGATGCTCCATTGTGTATTGTTATCCTCTGAATAGATGATCAGACCACCGGCTTTAGGCCTGCAAAGTCAGTGAAACACTAAACACTACAAGCATTAAGTTGTATTTTACCTCAATAGCTAGCATTGCAGCCTGTGTTTCTCTGGATCAGTTGGTTGCTTATGGGGATAGGGGTAGAGGGAACATTGGCTCTTCTTGTCTCCTAGCCCATGTACTGGAAGGAACTGGCATTTGGTTCTCCCCCCAGAAGCCTGCACATGGCACCGACTCGCAGGGAGGGCTTGTCTTCTTGTTGGCCTCTTGTTCTCCTCCACAGTCCGTGAATGGTGCCGACTCACAGGAAAAGGCTGGCGTCTGGTTCTCCCCCCCAGCAGTCCATCCATGGCACCAACTCACACCCTATCTGCCCTTTCTAACACCTGCTTGACAAACCTTTGTGTCTCATTAAAGTTACTTTTCCCAAACAGAAACACAACTGCTCTAAAACTTTTAATGCTTCCATCACCACCCACTCCTGCAGACGTGGAGCCCTGAGTCCTGTGTGGCATTCTGTGTCTCCCACTTTCTAGCCCTGCATCTTTTTTCCAGCTGTCATTTCTGATACCTTCATAATTCATTCAAACAAAATTTTATTAGATATCTATCACCTGCCAGCCCCAGTGCTCAGTGCTGGGGTACGAATGATGAGGCACAACTCCTCTTTAGGAAGCTTAGAGTACATTAGGGAAGACAGATTAAAAAAAAACAACAAAAATGAAAGAGCAAGTGTATGACAGTGAGCCATTAGCCACGCAAGCTCTGTAAAGTGTGCCCTGGGATTGTTTGAGGCTAAGGTAATACAACACCTGCACCTTTTCTTTAGTGAAAACAACTTCAGATCCTTACAGGATGGCAGTGCAGTGAGAGAGTGCTTGGTTTTGTTTTCCGTGATTCCCACTTTCTGATTCACTTTTGGGGGAAATACAGAATTTTGGTTGTCATCACCATTCTTGCCTGAGGGGGGCACTGCAACTCTTCAATTGCTCTGGCCCAAGCATGGTCTCAGGTGAGTCCTTAAATCTCCAAGCCACAGTTGCAGCTCAGCGGGAGTAAATACAGCATTACAGAATGCTAAGGGAAGTGCAGCAAGGTAATAAGGGCATAGCCAATCCAGTTAAACCAGGTGAAACATAACTCCTTCAGAATCCAAATGTTGGGCTGCCTCTTCTCTGTCATCTCAGCTTCTGGAAGGACCTTATGTCATAATGTGGCAGAAAGTGTCACATGGCCCAAAAGCACATGGGAGGAAACCCATGAGAGCAAGAACCAGTAAGAGGATTATTATTTTAACAGGAGCCCACTCGAGAGATAACTAACTGACTCCTTTAAGAAATGGCATTGATCATTCACGAGGGTTTTGCCTGATGAATCACCTTTTAAAGGTCCTGCTCATCTCTTACTACCACCACAGTGGCAATTACATTTTGCTGTGAGCTGTCGGGGCTGGGGTACTCAAACCATGACACCCTGTCTCATAGCTTCTGATTGAAATGGCAAAATGGAGACCGGAGGGAGACTAACAGAAGGCCTGAGGATGGTAAATGTTGACACAGTCTACACCCCGAGCCAAGCATTGGCAGAAGGGATAGGTTGGTCCTGTATCGAGGCCCATCTTGCTGCCCTGCCACCATCTTTTAATGGAAAGAACCATCAACAATCTACATTCACTCCTTGAAGACTTCCCACTCATGGCCAGCGAGTGTCCCCAGAGGTCCAGACTAGCACGGCTTTGAGTTTTCTTCACACTCTGTGGATGTTGGTTAGGGAGCTAGTGTGTGGCAGGCCCTGTGCTTCGGCACTGACCCTTCAGCAAAAGCACCATCACTGTCCTCATGGGAGAAACAGAAGTTAACTAAAGTAGCTCACAAATAAATAAATGTAAAGTGTCACCTGGGAACTGCTCTGAAGGTGAGAGGAAACTTGATTGGTACAGAGACCTGGAAAACATCCCTTAGAAAATGAGGACTGAACTGAGAGTGGAAGAAAGGCCCATTGGTGACCAGGCAAAGGGGTGGGAGCAGGGGAAGGGGACAGCTGTGGCAGGAAGGGAGTACAGGGCTCTCGATGTACTGAAAGCTAGCCAGTTTGGAGCAGAGAGCAACTGGGAGCAGGTGCAAGACACCCCCGAGGGGCAGTAGGAGCCAGGAAGACCCTGTAGGCCATGGTGGAGAGTTTTGATCTTTATTGCATCTGTAGAGCAGGGATGCGATATCAGATATGTATTTTTAAAAGCTCCATCGAACTGCAGTGACAAGGGATGGGACAGGTGCCAGAGCAGTTGCAAGGAAGCCGGCCAGCTAGGAGCTACTGCAGCAGGCAGCCTCCAGGCACCAAGGGACTGGAGCCCAGATGGTGGTGCCGGGTGCACATGAGATAAGGTGGACACGTGCAGAGCCACCTAAGACACTTGCGACTGAGGTTAACTGCGTGTGTAAGTAACAGCCTCAGCTACTTGGGAACGGAAGATAAATATGGGAATTGATGACTGACTGTATTTTTTTTTGCTTTTTCTCCTGTGTAGGCAATTGATTGAAGGAACAGAAGTTCTTAAACAACTAGAATTAGTCCCAACAGAGAATGAAAGACCAGTGCCAACATGCAGCATTACTGACAGTGGAGATCTTTACGCCTGATTTTCATGTCAGTATTTTCTCCGATGATTTACTACTTTGCATCTGATCAGTGCTTCTAGATTTAATTAAACAAGAGTTTGATAACATTTAACTTGATTTGAAAGCCTATATTGTTATTGTTTTGGGTCTTTTGTTGTCCTTCTAATTGTTGTTTGTATGTCTCTTGTTTTTTGGTTTTCTTTTCTGTTTTTTTTTCTCTTTAAAATAAAAAAATTAAAGAAAAATACAAAAACCTGTGGCTGACACTGTGGTTTGGCTCATTTGACATCCAATCCCTCCCCTTTTTCCTTCCCTACCTCAACCACAAAAGACTATAAAAGCAAAATACTCAATTTCCCTGACTCTTGCAGCCATAAGTGGCCATAAGGTAGCAGTCTGGGGAGTAGAACACAGGAGCAGAAGAACACCTGTCCTTTCCCCTTCATCCGGTCTTGAATGCAGGCCAGCTGGAGCTGCACCTGTCACTTTGTGACCACGAAAGAAGGGCCAAGAGAACTGTTTCAATATCAGCTCCACTTTCCCCAACTGAGACCGATAACAGCTACACCTGCTTGCTTTTGGACATCTTACTACTCTTCTACCATGTGTGCTACTTATTGATGGTTATTTTGTTACAGTAAAAAAAAAAAAGTTCTTAGTTTAGCAACGTGCCTAATGGTCTTTGAATCCTAAAACATATACAATAGAATTATGTTCTTGTTTGTAAGTACATTTCTACCATAAGAAATTAACCAAGTAGCAGTAATGCAAGAGAAAAAAAAAGATTCAATGTAATGTTTCATTGTTTATGCATAGCATCAACAAGCATATGTATACTTTGGACGTTTTTCTATGATATCAATATAGCCATGACTCTCTGAGCCATGCCAACCATATAAAAATCAAGGGCTTGGGTTTCAGTGTCTATGGTAGTTAACCCCTGTGACATCATCAGAGATCCACTTTTTCAGCTACTGCCTAATGTAGGGTTCTCAAACCCACACATGGCTTGGGGAGCTTTTAAAATACAGACTGCCAAACCCTGTCCTTGACCTACTGAGTCAGAGTCTGTAGGTGTGGGAATCTCTAAGTGTGAGACAGGGATTCTGTGTTCATTTGATGCTCTCCCTGGTGTTGGGTTTCGTTTGATATGGTTTTTAGAGACAGGGTCACACAGTAATTCAGGTTGGCCTCGAACTCACTGTGTAGCCCTGGCTAGCCTCTAACTTGTGCTCTTCCTGCCACAGCACCTCAGACCTCAAGTGCTGGGATTACAGACATGAGCCACTACACCTGGCTTCCCAGTGTTTCTTATGTGCACAGTTGGGCACTAATCCACTACAAGACAGAAGTTCTGATCTGGTGCCAGCCCCCTTGGAGCCGTCAGCCAAGTACTTGAGTCTCCTATGGGTAAGCTTGCTCAGCTCCTGCTACCCCTCCACCCATGTGCCCTTCCCCTCCCCAGAGCCCTTGTACTTTACTCACCCTGAGCAAAAGTTGGTTTTTTTTGTTCTTTTTTGGGTTTTTTTTGGTATCGGGGATTAAATTTATGACCTCACACTTACCAGACAAGCACTTGTGCTGCTGAGCTAAATTTCCAGCCCAGCTAAAGTTGTTTTACCTTTCAAGGATGATCTCTCTTTAATCTTTTTTTTTTAATAGAAAAACCAATAAAAACAATGATACAGAGTTTCAAAACAAGATAATAGATTAACGGCGATTAATATATTGTGTATTGTTTTCTTCAAAGTAATTGCCCAGATTACAAGATACGGGCATGAAGAAATTTTTTTTCAAATCTATTTTATTTCAAAGAAAAATAAAATTTCAAAACACGTCAATTGGGGCAACAATGGTATGTACACTACACATTGTCATCCCCAAATAATTCACCCAGAGCACAAGACATCTGCATTCAATTGTCTGAGCAATACCAGCACAAACCTTTCTCTTCAGTGAACTCAGAGAAATCAGTAGTATAACTATCTTAACTATTTTTATATGCATATATATACATATACATATACATATACATATACATATACATATACATATACATATACATATGTTGTTTCAACTTCTCACTAGTGACACAATACAATGTTTATACATGCTTCTCTGATTTCACTTATGAGTGTGGTCTCAAGTGGGCATGAAAAATTGATCAAACAATGTAAGTACAAACTATTCTTTTCAATGAGTTAATAGAAATTAGTAGTATAATTATCTTAGCTATCATATATATATATATATACATATATTTTTGTTTCCCTTCCTCCTTTTCTCCTTTCCCCCATCCCAATTGTTTTTTCCTTTTGAGCAGTTTCTTCCCCTGTCACAATATCTATTATACATTTTGGGTCTTACTTTTTCAGTTTCTTACACTAGGGAAACAATATGTTGTTTACACATACAAGTCTGATTTATTTTCCTTGTGAGTATGGTCTCAAGTTGCATTCATTTACCTATAAAAGCTTCAAGTTTATTCTTCTTTATAGCTGAGTAGCACTCCACTGTATAAAAATATATCTTTGTTATTCATTCCTCGGTAGATGGAAATTTGGGTTGCCTCCAAGATTTAGCCATTGTAAATTATGCTGCTAGGCCAGGGACATAGCTCAGTGGCACAAGTGGCTGCCTGGCAAGCACAAGGTCCTAAGTTTGATTCCCAGTACCACTCCCCCTGCAAATGCACTGCTCTAATCATGGGTGCATATGTATCATTGTGGTGTGATGTTTTCAATTCTTCTGGGAAAATACCCAGAAGGGGACTAGCTGGGTGGAATGGGACCTCCAATCCTAGTTTTTTGAGGAATCTTCATACAGATTTCCACAGTGTTTGCACCAGTCTGCATTCCCACCAACAGTGGAGAAGGGTTCGTTTTTCCCCACAGCCCCTCTATCATTAGTTATTGGTTGATTTCTTGATGCTAGCCATTCTTTCTGGGGTGAGATGGAATCTCAGTGTTGTTTTAATTTGCATTTCTCGAATGACCAGTGATGTTGAACATCTTTTCACATATTTGCCATTTGTATTTGTTCATCTGAGAAGTGTGTATTCATCTCAGATGCCCATTTTTGGACTGGGTCTTTGAATTTGGGGAGCCTGATTGCTTCCAATTCTTTATATGTTCTAGATAGAAGTCCTTTGTCTGAAGGACAGTCAGCTAAAATGTTTTTCCACTCTGTGGGTTTTCTTTTCACTCTGTTTTGATCTACAGAAAGTTTTTAATAAAATGAGATCCCAGTTGTTGATTCTTTGAAGTACTTCCCATGCAGTTTGTGTTGTGTTCATGAACTCTCTGCCTATACCTATGTCTTCAAGTTTTCTACCTACTTTGCTTCCAGTAGATTTAGTGTTTCTGTTTTAAGATTTAGATCTTTGATCCATTTTTAATTTAGTTTAATTCATGGTGATAGGCATGGGTCTAGTTTTAGTCTTTGGCATGTGGAAAGCCAGTTTTCCCAGTACTATTTATTAAAGAGGCTATCTTTCTTTGAGTGAACGTGTTTGGCCCCTTTGTCAAAGATAAGGTGGCTGAGGGTGTTTGTAGTTGTGTCTGCATCTTCCAATCTGTTCCACTGTTCCTCAGGTATGTGCTTTTGCCAGTACTATGCTGATTTTATCACAGTAGCTTTGTAGTGTAATTTCAAGTCAGGGATTGTGATGCCTCCTGCCTTGTCTTTGTTGCCCAGGCTCTTTCATTTAAAGGATTGCTTTCAGGCATGCTAAAGATAGATATATGCTTCATTTTTTATTAAGAAATAATTATGGAGTCATAGGAAGTTGCAAAAATAATACAGAGCACTCTTGTGTACCCTTTACCCAGTTTCCACAGTGTTTACCTCTTACACAACTATAGTAAAATATGCAAACTAGGCAAGTAACACAGATACGATTGTGTGTGCGATGCCATTTTGTCATGTGCAGATGTGTGCCTATGACCAACACACAGCAAAGATACAGAACTTTTCTCGCATCACCAGGACCCCCTCATGCTATTCCTCAGTCTCCCCATCCCTTGTCCCACTGTGCCTAACTCCTGAGCCATGATCTGAGGAAGATGAGAAGAAAGTACGCGGTGGCACGCTGTCAACTGACCTGGAGGAAGAAATTGTTAGATATGTGTGTTCTCGACCCAGAATCCTGTTGGAATCTTGGCTCTGCCCTTTTCTTGCTACCTGAACTCAGGCAAAAACTAACCTGGGCCTCTATTTCTTCATTTGAAAGGGCGGCATCTGTGGTGACAGAAGAATGAAAAGTTTTGGCACCCACATTTCTCTGCTGACACAATCCTGCCTGTCATGTAGTAAGCAGTTTTGAGGACTTGTGCTAACACTGACTAGAAGCAGCACAAGATAAAGCTAAATATAAGAACTATACTTTCCTTCCAATGGTCTAATCTTTCCCCCAAGAAAAAGTTAACGCATGCAGATACCCTTATCTAAGTCTGAAGGGCCTTTTGTGAAGCCTAAACAAAAAGCCTGGACAGTTTGCAACTTTAGTGTAGGATTTTAGAAACAGTGAAGACACTCCTGAAGGATCTGCAAAAGCCAGGCAACCCAGAAGAAGCATTTCTGAGATTTCTTGATTTGCTGTCCAGATCCCTTTTCCCGTGTGTTACCCCTTACAGAAATCCCAATCATCCTGACTGCGTGATTCCCCTTGACAGTGCACTCTGATCTTGTTTTCCCTATATTCCTTGATGGTTGGTAAAATGTCCACCATCCATGCCACCAGTCCTTCATACACTATCTGGCACAGCAGTATCTACCTAAAGGATGTGAGGGTTGAGGGAATTAAGTTGTCTGAGGGACTCGATATGGGCCTGGTATACTGTCAGTGCTCAATAGATGTGCACTAAGTAAATTTAACACTCAGTGTATTACTAATATATAACCTTCAGGGTGTGGCCTCAGAACTTGAATTTTTTAAAAATCTCTATAGTGACTCACAAATACCCAGGTTTGGGAACTACTGCAGCAGGATTTTGCCCCTTCCTGTGTTCACAGAGTTCTGGCAAACCTGAGAGCTTGGGCTGTTGTATGAAGTCCCCTGACCTTCTCTCTGGGCCTTTTGTCAGTCCCCATGTCACCCTGTGGACATCTCAAACTCAAGGAAGTAGGACTTGCCATCAAGACTGTCACCAACAACTGAAGCAATTGAATGACAACCGATGCTTTGCAGGGATTCTGGTTAAAACACTTTATAGGTGTTAATCATGTGGTGCAAGCAGCAGAACGGTTCTGACTGGTATTAAAGCTGTGTATTAATGGACATAAGCATTTTATCTGATCTTGCAAGAGAACCAGGATATTTGCATGGGTGTAAGACACAGATTTCAGGTCCCTTATTTTACCAATGTAAAGGGAGAACTCGAAGGAAAGAAGGGAAAAGTAAAAAAAAAAAAAGAGAAAAGAAGGAAAAAAATAAAGGAAGGACTCTGCCAGTCTTCTCAAGGATGGCCAGTTCATGGTCCCTTTGCTGCTGCTAACTTTCCACTTCTCAGCTGTAGAAACTTCAACCATACATCTGCATGTGCAGTAGCTCTTATTGACCACCATTTAAAAGTACACAGTGATGGTTCTGTTAGAATAACTTATATGTTTCACCAAATAGCTTCAAGAAACTGATTGCTACAAAGGACTCAAAACATCCAGTTAAATGTGCTTCTGGTTTTTTGTTTTGTTTTTGTTTTTCATTTTTCTTTTTTGTTGTTGTTTGGCACTAGGGATCGAACTCACAACCTTGCGCTTGCCAGGCAGGCACTTATGCCACTGAGCTAAATCCCCAGCCCTTGTCTTTTTGAGACAGGGTCTTGCTATGTTGTTCAGGGTGGCCTTGAGCTCACTTTGTAGCCCAGGCTGCTCTCGAACTCCCAACGATCCTCCTGCCTCAGCCTCCTGAGTTCTGGGATTACAGGCGTCCAACACCAAGCCCAGCTTTAAGTGTGATTTTGATTTAATGAAATTCAGACTTTGATTTCATTAAAGGATTCCAGATTTTTTTGCAACTCAAACTAAGAGTAAAGGCACTGCGGTAATTGCACCAAATGCTCCTTCTGCAGTCATTCTTGCCCTATCTGCAGCTGTGACAAATCGCATTCATACACTATTTCTTATGGTAGACCATGTGAATAATGGAGCGTGGCTCCCCAGCTGCAAACAGTGCCAGTTATTCATTTTTTGTGAATGCATGGATAATCTTGCAACCTCTGGATTCCAAACTCTGCATTTTTATACTTTTATGTATGTTAAATTAATCATACTTGTTTTAGAATCATCAACCCAGCAACATACTTGTCAAATCATTTGATTTTTCACTGTACTCATTTGTGAAAATAATGGAAATAAGTTCTTAGCCATCTTCTGGCTCTAAAAATTTAGTGACCAGGTAAATTTATAAAATCAAAAACCATAGTACCATCTATTTCTGGGCTTCAGTTTTATTGGTATCATGGGGCACATCTATTTCACGGTGTTTTGATGACTGAAACAGCCGGTAAAGACACTTCCAGTGATGTCTGGAACATAGCGGATACCCAGCAAAAATTAGTTGCCTTTCTGAAATGTCTCCCCACAAAAGTCAGGTCAGCTGCCACTGACAATATCATCATCATTTTTAAACACATCAGGTCCCTGTTATGGTCAATATTAGTTATTCTAGCATCATGAATTTTCAATTGACTGAGCTAATTAAAACGTATGTTTCCAGCAATAAATTGTTCTCTATTACACTCAGCAATACTCTTACCCTTATGCGAATCTATTTTTTAAAACTATATTGAACTCTTCCAAAATGGAAACACATTCCTAACAAGTTTTATATATCATACACATATTGGTAACCAACTTAGCAGTCCCATATAGAACATTAATTACAAAGTTGAGTATTACTAGAGCAGGCCTTTGTAAATGTAGTGAATCACAGGTTCTCTTCAGAATTCATTGCAATGTTTAGGCCTCTCAAAACGATTGCTTGGCCTCACAGAATTTCTGATTCTGGAGACTGCTTTACACTATACCCTACAGAAAATTTGCATTTTTAACAAGTTCAAGGTGATACTGCTGGTCTTGAGACCACAGTTTGAGAATCCCTAAATTAGCAAGTCTGTGATCTCAAGTACTCAGGAGATTGAGGCAGGAAGATTGCAAGCTCAAGGTCATCCTATGCAACTTAATAAGACTCTTGCAAAATTTTAAAAAAGGGCCAGGGATACAATTCACTGGTAGAGAGAATGTTTTGTATGTATAAGGCCCTGAATACAATCCCCAGCATGGAAAAAATGAAACAAAACAACAAATGCAGCCATGGGATATATTAAGAGACTTGAAACTATGAGAGAGTTGTAGCACACAGAGATTTAGGAGAAAGGGAAAAGTAGCACACCAAAGTGTAACCTACAAAGAAAAAGAACAGGAAGGGCTAGGAACACAGCTTGGGGGTAGAATGCTTGCTTGCCTTGGGTTTGACCCCTGGCAGAGAGGAAAAGGGGGCAGGGAGACAGAATCAGAGACAGAAATAATACGAAAAAAATTCAAAAACTTAAAGTATGTAAATATTACAGCTAAGGAGGGATACGGTCCTGAAGTTCGTGGCTGTGATCCCCCTGGGGGAGGGACAGGCACACTTGGACTTCCCAGTGCACTCTCTTTGCTCCTTGGTACAGAATTACGTGAATATTTGAATCACCATAGTGACATCTGTGGTGTGTCTGGCTGAAAAATAGTTAAAATTAGTTATCCAAACAGGATGATGAAGGGTTTTAAAGGCTTTTAAGGACTCTCCAGGGGAAGTGACATCTTAGCTGAGAGACTGCAGGGAGGAAGAGTTGGCCCGGTGACAGAGTTGGCCAGGTCTGTCTGGCCACCCAGAGGGGCTAAGAATTGTCTAGGCAGAAGAAATTTTATGAAGATGCAAAAGAAAATGAGCAGCTAGAATTTAAAGTTCAAAGAGCTCTAGTGTAGATTTCATGAGATGGACTCAGAGACAGAGGTAGGAAGGTAGTGACAGGTTGAGAAATCCTTATAGGTCAGTTCTCTATTCCAAGAAGTGTAACAGAAATCCTGGGCAATGGAGATAGTTACCTGCAGGAACTAAAGCTGTCAAGTTCATGAAACGTCAAGCCCTGAAACTGTTCTAGCAAGGCAGGTCCAGGGAATGAGGATGTAGCTCAATGGTAGAATGCTTGCCTAGCATGCACAAGGCCCTGAGTTCAAACCCCAGTACCAGAAAACAAAAACAAACCAGGTCCACATACTGTGGGTTCCTCCCTTTAAGTTAAAAGCACCACTGACCTACACATACTTGGTTTCTCACTTCTGAAGGTAAGATTAACCACACACACACACACACACACACACTTTTTGAGACATGATCTTGCTATATAGTCCAGGCTGCCCTCAAACTTTCAGTGACCCTCTTACCTCAGCCTCCTAAGTGCTAGGATTACAGCTGTGCACCACCACACCCAGCAACTACAATATCCTTACATTGAATCCTTTTTTATTTTAAAGAGAAAAAAAAATTTCAAAACAAGATAATTAGAAGGTAACGATGGTTAATACATTGCATAGTGTTACCTTTAGTTACTCAAGAGTACAAGATATCTACATTTAATTATCCAAACAATAGTAGCACAAACCTTTCTTTTCAATGAACTAAAAGAAATTAGTACTACAGCTATCTTATCTAATATATATTATAATATTATATGTATAATTTCTTTCAGCTTCTCACCCTAGGGAGACAATGCAATGTTTGAACAAGTCTGATTTATTACACTTATGAGTATGGTCTCTAGTTGCATTCATTTACCTATAAGAATCTCAAGTGTATCCTTCTTTATGACTGAGTAGTACTCCATTGTATAAAAATACCACATCTTTTTTATCCATTCTTTGGTCAATGGGCATTTAGGTTGTTTCCAAGATCTAGCTACTACAAATTGTGCATCTATAAACATGGGTGCACATATATCACTGTGGTATGATGTTTTTAATTCTTCTGAGAAGATACTCAGAAGGGGAATAGCTGGGTCAAATAGGAACTTCCAATCCTAGTTTTTTGAGGAATCTCCACACTGATTTCCACAGTAGTTGCACCAGTCTACACTCCCACCAACACTGGACAAAGGTTCCTTTTTCCTCACAGTCCCTCTGGCATTTGTTATTGGTTGATTTCTTGATAACAGCCTTTCTTTCTGGGGTAAGGTGGAATCTCAGTTTTGTTTTAATTTGTATCTCTCGAATGACCAGTGATGTTGAACATTTTCTCACATATTTATTTGCCATTTGTATTTCTTCATCCGAGAATTGTGTGTTCATTTCAGATGCCCGTTTTTGGACCGGGTCTTTAAATTTGGGAGGTCTGATTTTTTTGAGTTCTTCCTATATTCTTGACAGTAATTTTTTGTCTGAGAACAGCTGGCAAATATTTTTTCCAAGATTGTGGGTTGTCTCTTCACTGTTGGTTTTTCTTGCTGTGCAAAAGCTTTTTAGTAAGATGAGGTCCCAGTTGTTGATTCTTTGTGATAGTTCCTGTGCAATTGAGGTTTTGTTCATACAGTCTTGACCTACACCAATGTCTTCAAGAGTTTTACCTACTCTATCTTCCAGCAGATTCAGTGTTTCTGTTTTAATATTTAGATTCTTATCCATTCTGAATTTAGTTTAGTGCATGGTGAAAGATATGGGCCCACATCAATTGAGGAATGGATAAAAAAGATGTGGAACTTTTATACAATGGAGTACTATTCAGCTATAAAGAATGATCACATTGAGGCTTTTATAGGTAAATGGATGCAACTTGAGACCATACTCATAAGTGAAATAAACCAAACTCATATGTGTAAACAGCACATGGTCTCTCTAGTGTAAGAAACTGAAAGACTCAGTAAAATACAAAATTCCCAATAAATATGGGGAAAAGGTTCTGAAGTCCAATGGTGCTTTTATTCTTTGATTTGATTGGTTTAAGTCTCTTTTCTACTATTTGATTACAATATGTGAGAAGATAGGATAAGCTCTTTTGAAGAAAATAGGGGACATTAAGGTAGCCATTGTTGGTTTCTGTTGTCTGACTTGAAGGCCTGTAATGCCTTCACTCTTTTGTTTTATCTGGTTTCATATTATTTTGTTTTGTTTGAGTTTATTGTCTGTAAATGTATGAACAACCATCTCAAAGAAGACAAGAGACACTAGGGTAACCATTGTTAATCTCCTGTTATTTTTTTTTTTTTTGGTGGCACCGGGGATTGAACTCACGACCTTGCGCTTGCTGGGCAGGCACTTAGACCGCTGAACTAGATCCCCAGCCCTTGTTGTTATGTTTTGAAGACCTGTATTGCTTGCAGTGTTCTGTTCTGAAACGCTATATTGTGTTTGACTCTATTCTGTTTTGTTTTGCTTTGTTTTATTCTATTTCCTTTAAAATAAAAAATAAATATTAAAAAAAAAGATATGGGCCCAATTTTAATCTTCAGCATGTGCAGAGCCCAGTGAACCCTCTTAAACAGCAGTTAGTTCAAGAGTTTGAACTTCTTGCTATCAAATAATGCAATCAAATTTCTGATTCATAAAGACTAGTTAGTATTGGTTATAGCTTCTGGCAGATTCCTGTTAGTCTGTTTGGGTGAGTGTTCAGAAGAAATTTCTTTTTTATTTTGTTTAAAAAAGTAGGGCTGGGCCTGGTGGCACACCAGTACTCAGGAGGCTGAGACAGGAGGATCATTGTGAGTTCGAGACCAGCCTGGGCTACAAAGTGAGCTCAAGGCCAGCCTAAACGGCATAGTGAGACCCAGTCTCAAAAAGACAAGGGCTGGGAATTTAGCTCAGCAGCCTAAGCACCTGCCTGGCAAGTGTGAGGTTGTGAGTTCGATGATCCCCAGTGCTGCAAAAAAAAAAAAAAAAAATAGAGGAAGCTCATGCTGCTGCTAGTAGATTCACAGAACCAAGCACTGTCTTGCTGCTTTCAAGAAAATAGTTAATGAGAAGGTGGCTCCAATAACCAATTAATAATCTAATTGCAGACAAAATATCTATGGAAATAACCTAAGTGGTAGCTCAACTTGCAAACTGAAGTCACTTGGACAACGGTTCTCAACTGGGGCTGATTTTACCTCAGGGCACACTTACTGTCAAGAGAGATTTTGGGTTCTCTCACCTGAGGGAGGGGGTGCTTCTGGCATCTACTAGGTAGAGGTCAGGCTTGCTGGTAAATAATCTATAATGCACAGGACAAGCAATAATTGCCAGCCTAAAATCTCAGCGAACTATGACAATACCTTAGTTTCAGGAACTGAAAGCTTGTTTTCAGAATGGTGAAAATGACTTTGGCATGCTTCCTCGATCTAGTCCCATACACATCATGTAAAACAGAATGAGCCAACGGTTTTATAGTACTAACACAAGACAGTGAAATGTCCCCTCATCTAGACTATGGGAAACCTCAGGACCAGAGTCAAACACACAGTTGTTAACCAATGGCCTCCGCAGGGTGTGTGTTTGTCCTAAGGTGGAAGCAAGATGATCCTCTGGGGGAATGCAGAGAAAACAGAACATCCTATTACACTGTCAATCTTGAAAGACTAAAATTGACTAGTGCCTTCAAGTAGCCTGGGTGTCAGACGGTTAAGTGCTGAATACGGTGTACTAAACGTCTGGAGGGACCGCATCTATTTAAAGATTGTTTCTGACCGTAAGTTCAATCAGTCAAAACCCATTAGTTTTTTTGTTTACATCCGACCAAACCCCCAAATGGTACAGTTTAATGGTAAAAATGTTCATAGTCAAGCGGCACAGAAAGATCACACTGAATAGACTCAGGTAGGAATCTAACTGCGATTTCATTTCCGAATGAAAACGTTCTTACCTTAGGCAAAAAAATTTAAATTACAAAGTGCTTCTTTCTTAGTGGCACAGCAAGAGACCTCACAAAATATTCGTATTTTATTAAGCCTAATTAAAATTACTCATAAAGAGTGGAAACAAATACAGCTTTTAAGGTCTACTTTTTTACCACTTGACAGAAGCAAACCAAGCGTGCTGCGAGACTGGGCATCAGATGGCGCTCCCCCTTACTAAAAGCCTGAGCCGCACCCCAACACCTGACACTGAGTCCAGCTCCGACCGGAGGAGGCGAGTACGTAACTAGGTCGGGTCCCTCGACTTCCACATCCGCGAGGCGGGGGAAACGGGGGACGGCCTTTGATTCTGACTACAGCAGGAGGACCCTGAGGCGCACCCCGCCGCCGCTGGAGAGACCAGTTGAGAAGAGTCGGGCTGGGAAAGCTCGAGGAGTCGGCCCTTGGGCAACAAACCGGCCGCTCTAGGCGGGCGGCAAAACAAACTCCATAGCCGCGTGGTCCAGCCTCCACTACCCCGAGTCCCACAGGAGGGTCACGTTCAACAAAACCGATCTTCCAGGAAGATGCCGCGACTCCTGAGGACAGGTAAGCACGCTGGGAAGCCAGGAACAAGGGACAAACTTAACTCTTGCTCGGTGGTGCCCTGCAGACAGGCAACTTCCGCCCGGCCCGGGGGGCGCGGCCTCGCAGGTCACGTGGTCAGGCCGGGCTCACCAGCGGCGTCATGTGGACTGTTCCAACCCAGCCAAGGCGAAGCCCTCTCTAACGCAAAAATGAGAAGAAAACAATTGCGTCGCATCCTGTGTGGTAATATGAGGGCCATAAAAACATCTGCACCGCACGGAACGCTGTCTGTCTGTCGTACTGCTGTCCTGAGTTTTCCTCTGGATGTCCTTGCTCCCCCCAAAGCACTCCCGTGGTCTCGTCCGCGCCCCGCCTCTTCTAAATCTCGCCCTGCACGCCCCCGACCCAGCCCCTCACGTGACCCTTGCGCGCTCCCGCGGGGAGTGGAGGCGTGGGGGCGGCGCCGTAGGGGGCGGAGGCACTGACGGAGCTTCGTGCGCCGCAGCTTTCGCCTGGACGCCAGCGCTGCGGACACGATGTCGGGGGGCTCCCGCCAGTTCCTTTGGGCCGCCACCTGCCTGGCCGTGGTGTGCTTGCAGCTTGCGCTCTCTGTGAGCCCCACCGTCAGCCTGACCCCAAACGGGACAGCGAACGCGAGTTCGGAGCCCACCAAGACAGTCTCCACGACCGTGACGTCCGCGCTGCCGACCATCACCCCCGCACTAGGTGGGCGCCGGCCCAACGGGCTCCTCGCGTACCCGAGCCGCCCTCTCCGCCCCCCCGCCGGACGCGCGGGCCCGGGCGGCGGCAGCCGTGGCGGCGGCGGCGGCGGCTCCTGCAACATGGCGGCCCCGCGAGCGCGGAGCGCCGGGCGGGAAGGGGAGGGCGAGCCCTTGTGGCCTGGGGGCCGCTTTCGCCCCGTGGCGCTGAGCGCCGGGCTGCCCTTTAAAAGTGCCTGGGAGTCCTTAGCCTCGCTGCAGGGCGGCGGACGGCGACGTGGTTCCCTCCCGCGGAGGCGGCCTTGGGCGGAGTGACGGGGCGAGGCGACGCGCTCCGAAGTTGGCGCGGAAACCGAACCCCCCCTCCCGGGGCCGGTGGCTGCTCCCGCGCGGGCCTCCCGGCGGGGCGGCCTCCCCGGAAGTGGAGAAAGGGGGAAAGAGAAACTCAGCACGGGGAGCGCTCGCGTCTCAGACCTGGGTCTGAGAGATGAAGGCGCCTGCAATTTCGCCACGTTGATTTTGCGGATATGCAGGGGATCTTTCTGAGATTTGAACATGTGGTTAGTGAAAACTTTACTTTGC
>RJWT010002868.1:0-38779 GCA_004365215.1 Cuniculus paca
TTTGTCCCGGACTTAATCAATTTTACCTTATTGGTTACCTAATTGGCAATTAACCTTATTGGTTAACCATAGTTCTGTCCCACCTTATGCCCACCTTAGGAATTCCCATTCTTCCCCACCTTGGACCCGTCTACTCTATAAAAAGTCCCTAAAATGACAGAGTCTTTGGCAACCCGCTCGGGACGCCTTTTGTCCCTCTGACAGAAGCTTTCTTTCTTTCTCCCAATAAATATATTCTACTCTTAACCTCCATTGTTCCTAAAGTTCATTCTTCAATTTTAGAGAACACGAACTCATACCAGACATAGTGGGTTGGGAGTTTCATTCCCCTGTATCAGAAGGAAGTCAGGTCAGCTCATCCTACCACTCAGAATTCTCTGCATCTCAGCAAGGTACGAATTCTTCACAAAATGAAGAACCAGCAGGGTGGGCGACACGGTATTTCAAGAATAAATAGTAATCTACAGGATAATGTTCTCCTTGATACATAGTTCTTGGTTCCCCTCATCAGACACTGGCAACAATGCCAAATAAATTAGCTTCAGCTGTCATTTGTTCATGAAAATGGAGCTGATAGTAGCCCACCAAGGTCTTATTCATTGGGGCCATCACGGGGGTGGTCCTGGGGATCAGACCTGGTCTAACTCTAGGACAGGAAGGGACTGGCAGATGCCTGCAAACTCTGCTCCCAATTATATATCTTCCCATCTCCTCTTGAAATCTGCATTATCTATTTTCTCATTGATAACCTTTTTCAGCATTCCACCTTCTTCTGTCTATAAATATGCTTAAATACCCTGTCAGAGTCAAAACATTCTCTGAACTCTGTTCTTTTTTCTCTTTTGCCAAGAGGGCTCACTCAAAATGCAGGATATTTCAGTAACAGAGTCACCCATTTATTCACTTATTTCAAATTTATAAAACATATACTATCTAGACTTTCACTTACAGCCTGCAGAAAAAATAGAAATAAGTATTGGTGTGTGACATGGAGTACCTCATTGTCTTACAGGAAGTCTGTGCTAGAATAAAATTATAATAAATAGTACATATGTGATTTAGAAGTAGCCCAAAGAAGGTTCTGATTAATTCTGGGTGGGATGGAGAGATCAGTGGTGGTAGAGAGATGTCCCATTGTAGAAGATAATACATTAGGGCTGGCCACGTAACTCAATGGCAGACGACTGGCCCTGACAGCTTGCCTACCATGTGCAAGGCCCTGGGCCCAATTCCAACCATTGCACAAAAGAAAAACAATAAGGCAATATTTGAAGGCCAAAACACAAAAAAAGACAATTTCAGATACAAAGGATAATATCTGTAAAGTCATGGTTACACAGAATGAAGCAAAACTAGAAAAGCAGCTCTGTCCTTTACTAACCTGTGGCATTGGGTAAGTTATTCAAACACCTAGTGGATCTCAGTGTTTTCAGCTGCTAAAATATAATAGTAACAATTTCCACTACTAACTCAGGCCTTGCCTGTGATGAAGTGCATGGTTCCTGCCTTCAGAGAGCTGCTAATCAGTGCTCTGAGAATTAAATAAACTTGTTATCAAGTCTGACGCTGTGCCCAGCACACTTACTGCTATGAATGCGCGGGCATCTTCTTTATCTGGAGAAACACCAAAATGATCTTTTCCGGCACAGCCCTCTACGCCAGGATGAAAAGGTTCCTCTGCTCTGTTTAAATCTCACTATACTAACAGTACTCTCATCTTCTTCCCATTGACTTCAACGCCAACCTCATCAACGCATAATAAAGCGCCATTAACACCTGAGCTGGGAACTGCGCTGTGCCGCGCCCCAAGCGCTGAGCTCCCGGATAAACAGGAAATCACACAAATGCGCTTCCGCGCACATTTCCCGGCATCGAGTCCACATGAGGGGAAAACAGCCAAGGAAGCCAAAGTTACACATTTCTAAACACAAATTCGTCACCTGAGCTACAAAGGAGAGGCTTAATGAAAATAAACAGAGCTTTAAAAGAGAGATTTAAAGCCTAAATACAGCTTAGGAAACGTTGTGACTTTCTGCTATTATGCAGGTGCTACAGCAAAATTGGCTGCAAACCGGAAATGGACGGAAGGGACCCTCTTTGGTGCTGCATTGAACCAATCCTCTCTCCGGGAAAAAAAAAAAAATTACCATTTCTATACTCACAGAAGTCCTCAGTGCTTTTCTTGTCTGAGTTCTCTTTATTGCATTTAATTTCACTTTTCTAGGAAGAGTCTATGAAACCATGATTACAAAAGAGGGAGAAGAGAGTACAGTGGAGTCCTGAAATGCTTAATCTTTGGCTTTGAGTAGAAATAAATGACCTAGAATAAATACTGTTGAAAAATAGGCTCCGAAAAGCAAAATAATAATTAACAATAACAACAGTAATAAACCTCCCAGGTCAGTGTAATTCACCTCCCTCGCTGACACAGGTACCTTTGGAGAGCATCTTACTACACTACAAGGAGGTGAGGCTTTATAGACGAGAGGCGGGATAACTTTAACACAGAATTGAAGAATATTCACGTGAGGCAGGGACTTAGTGAATATTTAGCCTAGAAGGCCAGAGCATTTCTGTATCTAAGATATCTTACAGTACCCCACCTGCAACTCCCACCACCCGACCCAACTCCTATATTGCCCAGCACAGACAGACAGATTAGAAAGATAACAAATGATAGCATTTAAAGATGTGCAAAAGGTAAGACAGTAAGTCCCCAACATGGATTATCCCAGCCACCAAATAATGTGCACATTTTCATTATTCTGAATGGTTTTTGGATGAGTAAATGCACAATTTTTATGATGCCTCTTGAAAGGGCAAATGTCCCCCATGGAGTCATGTGCTACAAATGTCTGTATTCTAGATCCTTACTGGAGAGCTGAGTCTGTCTGCATCATCATTTCACAGAAGTCTGGAATTCTGTTTTCAAGTGTCACAGTGCTCATTTGTGTGTGTGCGTTTGTGTGTGTGTCTGTGCATGTGCGTGTGTGTGCATACAGGGTTACTTTTAGAATTTACAATTTGCCTCAAATCATAATGACTTCTGCTAAAAATAGAATAAAACTCCTTAGTGCTGAACAAAGTTACTCTCATCTTTGACATGACTCTGACTACTTCCTCTCAGTTTTAAAATACTTTGAAATTATTGTGTTGTCATTTTAATTATCACTTCTTGGTTTATAAGTAAATTTGAGCACGATTATATATATAATTTAATATAAACATGATATATTATAAACATTATATATATTATTATAAACATAATTTTATATGTAGAATATATATATATATATATATATATATATTATTTATAAGCCATTTGCATTTTCTCCAGAACTGGTTTAGGCATCTAAGGACTTCCAGAAAATTCTGTTGGATTCTCAGAATTCAAGGAAGGCAGGAGAAATCTTCAAGAGAATAGGAGAGCAGTGGGGCAGAGAAGCCAGAGTGAGCAGGCGTCATCAGGTCAGCCCCTGACCTATGTTTCTTGCTCTTGCTTTTGTCTTTTTTCTCCATCCTTACATACCTTGCCAGTTTCCCCTAGGGCACTGCATTTCACCAGAAACCTTCCCCCATCTCGGCGGGCCCTCGAATCTGGCACCCTCCTCTCTCAAGTGGTGCAGTTTTGACAGACAGAGTGCAGTAAAAAATGGAGACCATCTCCTCTTTAAATAAGAGAGGCAGAAAAGTCCTAGAATCTAGTGCCGACATACTAGTTCTGTCGTTTTGTTCCAAGATTATAGCCCATAAGTAGAAAATCGAATTCCATCTCCATTTCTAGTGCTGGAGTGTTACAAGAATAAACCATTGCTCATCAATTCTATTTTCCTTTTCCACCCATTCGTACAATTCTAGCGTCTATATTCAATGCTTGGGTGCAGCCAGGCTGTGTAAAATACGAGTGAGCACTTTTTTCACACAAATGCTATACTCTCTACTAATTGTTCTTGCTGAATTATGTTTTCATGTTCTGTCCCAAGTTTCCACTGAAAGGTGAGGACTTTCCCAACTAGTTTTTTGAAATCATCCCATTCTGTGATAATGGGTATAAGTGATAAACTAGAAAAGTCTGCATGGGAATGGTTCCCACCAAGGATGGTGGGTCCCTGCCCGAAGGGAGCTGGAGAAAGGGAAGTGAGAAGAAATGTTAACTGTATTTACACGGTTTCCATTTCTTCATTCAAAAAGAGATTTGAAGCATATTTGGAGAGATATTAAAATACGTCAAACCTAGGAACTGAATTAAACTTTCTATCATACTTTTTGATATATTTGCAATTCAAAATTTAACCTTATAGACTACCTTACAAAATTCACCAGCTTTTTTAAAGGAAGTCACTGTCCTCCCCAGTTATCTTCCTACACATATTTTCCTTTGTTGCAATTTTAGTGCCTATGAATTCTGTTCTGTTGTTGCATATCTCTTTTGTAGACTGCTTCTTGTCCTCCCAGCAATGAGGTGTGGCATATTTAAATTTATTCATAACAAGGAGGCCATGGTTTTGAAGGAGTTCATAGTCTGTTGGACAGAAGTGACATATGCAAACTTAGATGGATCTCTGCAGCACCTACAAAATGAATGACCTAATTCTGTATGAGATCATCTGCAATATCATTGTTACTAGTATCACTCTTACCACAAATATTCACAGTCACAACAATGACAGCACCTACTGACTGACTCTACCATGTGCCTGGCACTAGGCAGGGTACTTCATTTCATTTACTTCCTTTACCATTTATCACACATAACCGTATCTGATAAATCTGAGAGGTTTATATCATCATCACACTTTTAAGGCTCAGCGAGGTGAATGATGAAAGTGACATCAGTGCAGAGCAGCTTTAAAACTGTGGTATGGGTAACACCAAGTTTACATCTTCACTGTTAAGCAAAATGCCTCCAAATACTTCACAGAGAAGAAAATGCTTCATATTAGGCATAAGGTTGAAAAGGAAAATCAAAAGTTTCCAAAGAGACTATGCAGATTGGGATAAATGTAAGCATAGAGAAATATGAAACACCAACAGTGCTTAGGGACTGGTAAGAAGTTCAGAATAGCAGCAGTGTGGACCTTGTGTGGGCAGAAAGGCAGATGAGATGGGGTTCCACACTCCAAAGGGACTTATGCACCTCACAGATAAAGCGAGTGTGCATCCAGAGACCACGAAGAACTATATGAAGGTGTCAAGAAGCCAGAAGATTTGATCCTATTGCTGAAAATATCATTTTCATGGTGGTATGGAGAATGGAGTAGAGGAAAACAGGAGAGAGTTATGGAGGGAGATGGCTTAGAAGACCATAATTCTAATTCTAAGAAGTGACCATAACTCTAAGGAATGACCAAACTGAAGTAAAGGCCGCGGTCATTAAAGAATGGGTCTTCTTTGATAGATTTTCAAAAAGTCTATCTGAAAGACATGACGTAATTTAAATATGCAGATTGAAGAAGAGAGAAAGACTGAAGTTGAGTCCACCACCCATATTTGGGGTTAATCTGCATGGGCAGCAATAAAAGGCAGGGTGGGTCAGGGTGGAGATGGAAAGATGACTGGCTGTAGTTCAAGTATTTTAAGATATCAGTGGGAAAGTGGACCGCAGGGCTGGAGCCAGGAGACACAGATGAGACATCAATTTTGTGTGGTCATGAAAACTATAGGAATAAAATATATTATTCAGTAGGAAAGCTTACTAAATGAGAAAAAGCTATAAAAATGTCAGTGTTTAAGATAAAAGTTGAAAATTAAAAGCATGGAAATGTCCCAATAAGAAAGAATGTAGGAAGAAGATCTCAAGCGAATAATTCCACAGAAACCAAATGTGGAGAGAATGGAAAATTCAAGTGATCAACAGTTTGGTAGACCAAGTAGGATAAGGATTGAAAAGCTGTCAGTAACTGACTCTAAAAGTGCTCACTGACCTAAAACTAGAGCGAGTGAGGAAAGTGACGGAAAGACAGTGGGAAGAGATGAAGATTTGAAGAGGCAAATGCAGCCCATTCTTTCAAGAGCCCTGGCTGGAAAGGCAGGACTCCTGAGTGGCTACAGGAGCATTCCTGAGGTGTAAGAAAGCACGATCTCTGTGTTATCAACAAGTGCTGATCTGCAGGGAGTCCACAAGGGAAGAATAAGGCTGGCTACATGGGCCAGATTAAATGGCAATAATAATGACATACACTATTAGAGTGCTCTCATTAGATTCTGAGGCAGGAGGGGCATCAGAGAAGCACTAATAGACATGGGGAAAATGAAAAGCTAGATTAAGACAGGGTAATCTCATGGAGGTAGGAAACATGCAAAACAGAAGGATTTGCAAACTGAAGACTTGACAATGGGCATGTGCTCAGGAAACCAAATCAGAGAAGGCCACAGGCTACACTGATTTTGTGCAGTCAAGTTGGACATAGGTCTGCAAGATGCAGAAGCTCGGAGGGTAAGTTCTGTTGATCGCTCAGGATCACAGCAGGGATGTAGAGAAAAAAGCTGAGTCACTTGCCAAAAATTTTGTTTATAGGAATGAAGTGGGTGGAAAGTCTAAAGAGATCTTTGGAGGGTTTATTCATGGATAGCAGCTTACCTGAGATTAGAGGCGGAGCAGGAGACCGAGGAAGAGGCCACAATATTGCTGCCTTTCTTGCAGGGCCACACGAGATGGCTAGTGGAAGAAAAAGCAGTCTCCACTCTTTCCCACCAAGACGTGGTATTCCCGAGCTCTGGGTGTAGACTGAAGGTTCTGTGAAACAACTGAGAAATATGCTTGCTATTAAGCTATTGTCTCTCAGCTTTAAAACCATCTTTGTACATTCTGCTGTATGATTCTGGGGCTGCAACTCTCTACACTACTTTTCTGCTCTGCCCTCTGCTCCCTCCTAAACTCTGACATTAGAGGGCACCAGAGGAGACTGAAGACTGGAAAAGGACTGGGTCCTTCTTGTTTCTACTGACTCCAGTAGCAACAGGTGGCCCCTGCACATGGCGGCTTCACGGTGGAAGCAGACCTGGTAGGAGGTCTGACTCCAGCTCTGCAGGGATACTAGACCAAACTCATCATCATAATCCCAAACTCTTACCGTGATTCTTTTGGTTGTAACTTTATGCGATTAAATTTAGTAATTCTTTTTGGCAAACTTGAATGATATTTAACAACTGCCTCTAAAAGCTCTTGAAAATGTAAATATTTCATGCAAACACAAAATTCACAGAATATGATGAACTTAAAGAATTCCCAGCGTGTTGCCTGGTAAAAAGTGCAGCATTGGAGAAAATATTTGCAACCAATTCATCTGACAAAGGATTAATATCCAGAATACACCAAAAAACTCAAATCAGTGGCAGTAATAAAGGACAATAATGTGATTTCAAGATGGACAAAAGACTTAGATAGACATTTCTTTAAAGAAGACACAAAAATGTCCAACTGGTTCATGAAAAACTCACATAAATAATCATCAGAGATATGAAAATCAAAGCCGTGAGACATCATCGCACCCCAGGTAGAATACTTATTACCAAAAAGGTAAATGCACACACAACAGCAAATCCTGCTGTGGTTCCAGAGGAAGCAGCAACCTTGTATACTGTTGGTGGGGATGCAAATTAGTACAGTCGCTACGTAGGACAGTATGGAATTTCCTTCAAAAAACACCAAAATGCAAGTACCAGATGATCTAGCCATCATGCTACTGGGTGTTTACTTGAAGAAAATGAAGTCATGTTAAAACTATACCTTCTTCACAATACCATGGTTATTGCAGCACCATTTACCACAGCCAAGATATGAAATCAAGTAAGATGTCTTTCAACAGCTGAATTGGGGGAAAGATAAAAATCCATGTACCGAGAGTCACAGAGAATGTCTGCAAACTACCTTTAAGGTCTGTCAATGAATGTTAAGGTAGCAGAGTTAACACATTTAAGTAAAAGAATCTCCAAACAGAAGCAAGAGAAACCTAAACAGAAATCACACATGCCCAGGACTGACCAATAAATTCACCCAAGACATCTAGATTTGAGATATGCTATAGAACACATAGGATGAAAAGAGGGGAAAGAAAAAGAAAAAAAAAGAATGATTTTGTAAAATGTGGTGTATATACACAATAAAATATTATTTGGCTATAAAAAATAAATGAAATCATTATTTGTTATAATGTGAATGGAAGCAGAGGCTATCATGATACACAAAAGTCACTCACGGAAAGACAAATATCACGAGTTCTTATTCATTTGGAAAAGCTAAAAAAAAAAATCAATCTCAGAAGAAAAGAGAACAGTGATCATGAGAGACTGAGAAGGAGATGGAGAGGAACAAGAGATCAAGGTTGGATAATAGGCACCAAAACAAATTAGGTAGGAAAAATTAGTTCCAGCATTGTAGAGCACAGGAGGAAAACTACAGTCTAAAACAATTTGTGGTATATTTTAAAATATCTACATAAGCACAGAGTTTTCCAGCAAATAAAAATGATCATAGTTTGGAATAAATTGATGGAAATGCTAATTACCCTGAGTTGATTAATACACACTGTATACATATTTCTAAATATTATATAATACCATACACAAGATATGTATATAACTTTTTATATAAAATCCATAAAATATGTAAATTTAGCAACATGTGGAGAAAATATTATGAGTACAGGTATGGCCCCTTTGAACCTACCTTAGATCATATTTCTCTCTACTCCTCCCTCTACAGAGTGAGTCAGTGCCCTGAAATTAGCATATATATAGCATATGTATTTAGCATATATATTACATATTCCTTTTTCCCTATAGAAGTATTTACCTATAAACAATATATTTTTGGACTACTTTAACTTTATGAATATACTCCTTATGAGTATGCAAACTTCTGTTTCACCATCATGGGTTTTCCAGATTTACCTCTATTGAGCAATGTGCCACTAACTCACCCAAATGAATTGGTAAAGACTTTTTATGAATGCACTACATTTTTTCCTACTGCAGGGAGTACTGGAAAAAGTACCTGTGTATATAACTTTTTATATAAAATTCGTAGTAGAATATTTCTTTTCTCTTCTAGTCACCATCCCCAAGTTCTGCCCTTTCCTGAAATGTGCTTCAGAGTATGTGCATGCCGTAACTTACTCGAATGCCAAAATATTCCCTAAGGTTATTGCTCCAAATTACATCCACACAAATAGAAATTTCACTGACCACATCCTTGCACTTGATATTTTCCAGACTTTTAATTTCTGCCAACACAAAAGATGTGAAATACTATCTTATCATTGTGTAATCCACATGTCATGGTTCTAAGCATATTTTGTCTGGACTTTTTCCTAGTATTAGTTTGTCACTTCTATAAAGTTCTTGTTTTTATCCTTTATTTTTCTATTGAGTTGCATGTCTTTTCCTCTTCATTTGTAGATGTTCTTTATATATTGAATATTAACTATCACTTATATCCAGGGGAGTTTTACTTTATGTTTCTCTATTTTTATCAACTGCTTCAATATATCAAATTGTTTTATTAACTCAATACAATATACCAACCTGCTTTTCATATGTGTTTTTGGTCTTCAGAAATACTCTCCATCACTGATATTTTCTCTTTCAATGAAAGACTTTTGCCTTTTACATGAAGATACAATTAATTCATATAGAATTTTGTGATTTTTTTCCATGCGGCTAACCTACTGTCCTGAGGTCATTTTGGGAGTAGTGTATCATTTCCCTACTGCCCTTGGAGTTCGTCTGTTGTCTCCAGTGCCCATTTAAAAGGGTTCTCTGTCTGAGTCTCCATGCTGGTTTACTTGTCTACCCCTGTGTCAGTAACACTTCATCTTGATTGCTATAACCTAATGGCACCAGTTCTACCTTATTCTTTATCTCCAGAAAGTGCTTTGGTTATTCTTTGTCTTTTTCTCTTCCAAGTGAATTTCAGGATCAGCTCATAATCTTCCCACAAACCTCCACTGGAATTTTGAATGCAACTGAATCTTTAAAGTTCTTAAACACATATTCTCACATCTCACTCTCCCAACAAATCTAAAAAGCAATCGAACTACTGTTCTAGTTTAGAGACCGTGTGTGTGCGCGTGCATGCGTGTAACGTTTGGTAACTTGCTAAATATCCTGGCAGGTCTGAGATAAGAACTCAGCTTTCTAAATGGCACTGACTTAGAAGTGTTTGGCTTGTCCATGCATTTAATTTTAAGATTGTGAGTATCCCTTTGTTCGTCAACAGCACTCCACCATCCTTGGTGTGGTGATCTGCACTTAAGACTTGCTCAATATTCGAAGAAAACAAGGGACGCTATGGCAGCCAAGGTTGATCTCCTGTTGTCTTGTTTGGAAGTCCTTTATTGCTTGCATTGTTCTGTTCTGATCTGCTTTGTTCTGTTTTATTGTGTTTTGTTGTGTTTTATTCTCTTTAAAATAAAAAAAAATAAGGCTTGCTCAATGTTTTGGTGATTTTAATCATAAAAATGAGAAAAAGCAGCAGTGCAAGGTAAATAGAGAAAGGACAGACTCCAGCAGATTCTTCACCTGAACTTGTAGTCCTTTTTTCTACAGTGCTGCTGTCCCTTTCCTCCAACTTGCCAGTCTTTTATTTACATAAAAAGAGGCCAGAGCAGAACGGTGACACTGGCTTTTCTGCTACTGCCCTGTGTTTTTAGTTAACGCTTGTGAGGTTCTGTGATAACCACATAAAATTCTTTAAATTGACTCTCCTACTCTTTTTGGAAGATATGCTTAGAAATATTTAAGGAATTTCTGTTTCAGAAACAGGTCCATAGAATGAATCCAAAAAACTGAATATCCAATTATGAACAGAAGATGACCAAGTAAGGAGAGATTCTTAGAAGATATGCTATTTTAAGTGTTTGGTTAGTTGAAATATATTCTACCCACAATCTGAAGTTTGTGTTGTGTTTTTCACAAAGATGTCTTAGAAACTAGGCTCACATTTTAGTTTGGTTTACTTTTAATATTTCTATCACTAGCTAAAATACATCCTTACCCAAAATTATTTTAAAGAAACAGAATTTTAATAAATATACTGTATGTTAAAATAGTGGTCACTAACCAAACTATCAACTGCAAAACAGAACAAAAAATTAAAAATCCCATTGACCTACTCAAACAGCTTACTAGTGTATAATATAATGCCATGTGGTATTAAAAGGTGTTAATAAATTTGATTTCATAAAATTACATCTTGTTTACTTTCATCTGTGAATCTGTATTACTCTTTAAAATTGTATGATCTTTAGTTGAAACAGAAAACAAATCTTCGAAGATACTATTGTTATTACTGATAACTAAAATAGTTTGTAATTTGAAAGTTAGTTAGGAATTATTGTGTAAATATATGTCAACCAGAAAGACAAATGACTGAAGTATTACCTGTTCTCTCCCCTGTCTCCTCCTCCAAACAAAACCCTAGATTCACTGTGTGGGAACATTTCCAAGAGGCAAAATTCATTCCCACTAAACATCTCCCACAGTGTGCAGCTCTTGGTACCTCAGGACAGACTGAAGAAAGAGAAAGGGAAACAGGAAAAGGGGCAGACAGCTGGATTAGACTGTACTGTGTATATTAGTGATGGGTAGACTTCAAAAGACTTCAAGGTTCATTTTGGACAGGTGCCCAGAGATTCGCAGGCTTACCCGAAACCTTCCATAACTTCTGATTTTAGAATTGAGCTAGAGTTCTTTTGAGACCAGACTTTCAGTCTTCAGTCATTCCATGCTCATGGGCTTTAACAATAAATATAGGCCAAGAAATTCTAAAATTTCTGAACCCTGGAAAATGAAGTACTTATTTTAAATAGACAACTAGCAAAAAATCATGTTTAGAGATTTTAAAGTGTGTCTGTTAACATTTTATTTTTTCCTAGAAGAGACAGAAACTTCTTCAAAACATTTAGCTGCTATTTGAGTCCAGTTTTTAGTGCCATTAATGATAAAGCTTTTGAGCAAGTTCTTCAGGACAGGTGAAATCTTCATTGTCCTTCTCACCCACCTAGGAAGGTCCCCGACTGCTGTGACTCCTCATCCACTGATTCCAGGCCCTCGGCACCCCTGAGAGAGACACCACCCATCAAGGTCTGGTGCAGAGGGCAGAGAGCCCAGATGAAGCGGTGACAGGGAATTTGTCTGTCTCTCTGATCACACAAGCTTCTGTTAAGTGAACACAGCGAGAGCTATGCCTCAAAGAATCTGAGCACCCTTCTATCTAACTGTGTGTCTCATTAAATGCATCTCCCAAATATCTCACATAATATTTATTATTACTAAAAAAAAAGACTACCATGAAAAAAGCTATTTTTACAAGCATCTTAAAAATTGCTTTTGGTACAAACCATCAATTTCTGATATTGGCTTTGAGCCAAGATCAACAACTCCTGTGTTTGTTAGCATGATTCACAGTAAGACAAGGTACTACGTTTGTCTAGAAAAGAAGGCATGGTATATGCACTGAATAAGCAGGATGAAATGGACATAAAACTGTTTTTAGTGTGTTCGCCACAAGAATCTCTTTGACCAGAACTTAAGATGATCATGGGAAGAGCTGATTTCATGACTTTATTTGTGAATACGCAGCCTGCTGAATTCTACGTCACACAATAGGTGGCCCCTCATCCAATCTCTGTGACATTGCATTAGGCTGTCCAGGAGGTATGAATACCAAGGACTCTCCAAAAAAAATGAATACATTAGCAAGGACAGACACATCTGGGCCAAATAGATCTACAATTTATTATATGCTTGTTTTTACCTCCAACGTCTTTTAAGCTAAGGAACAACTAGCTATATGGACAGTCAAAAAGTTTCTCACTCTTTGAAAAGTTATTATCATCATAATATTTTGATGTCAGTGCACATTTTCCTTGAAAATGTATGTTGCTGCCAAAATAGCAATAGCTTATTTAGGATCTGCATGCCCTACTCTAATAAAAGTGCAAAAATTAGTGACAGTTGTTCCATGTCAGTCGCTAGCTGAAAACAGATACTTAGCAGATACAAAATCTGGGATAAGACCTGCACCTCTTTATAGTCCTCTTCCAGGGCTTTTCTAAAGCAGACCTCATTTGATATTTCAAACCATTTCTAACTAAGACAGCTCTTGTAATTTGAACTATTTTGTATTATTTTGCTCATACTTTGTGAAGCTCTGCCAACCACTCTTGTCCTACTACTTGCTTGATTTTTCAAGTTTTTAATGATACAAGAAATATTTTAAAACAGAGGCCAAAACTAATGATATTTACTAACTCTGCTAAATATTAGTGATGCATACCAAGTAAAGAACAGGAACAACAAGCAAAAATTGATTTTGTTGTTAATTTAATATGTAATTTACACATGTTGCTTCTCCACCCCCAAAAATGAATAAATTGGAGCTTTATGGTCTACCTTCTTATCTAGCTTTGAATGTTATGATGAACTGAGAGTTAATGTGAATTAGAAAAAAGACAAATAAAAGCTATAAATTGTTATCCAAACTATTAAGGAAATTCATACAGTGAACCCTAGATACTTGTCCACTTGTTGGTTAGTCATCTCTGCAACAAGGTCAATGTTAGTGCTTGCTCAGTGCTTCCCTTCAAGTCTACCCCAAAAACATAATAGGAAAACAATACAAGGAAGCAAAATAGTCGTCTTTTAAAGCATCACTCTTATGCTGTACAGTAAGTAGTGTTTGGAGGTAACATGTCAGGAGTGCCTTCATCTTTAAAAAGTAGACATTATTTTTTACCTCCAAAGGTAAATTTTAGCATTTAGGCTGACGGTCTCACCCTCACTGACGTATCTGGCACAAACCAGCTCATGTGGTGCTTTCTCAAATAGATAAAGGAAAAGGGATTCGAAAAAGCATTTGATAAATTACAAAAATGCTAACAGTCAGAACCTCAAACTTTTACCCAAAAAGCCCTCAAATCAAGGACTGTCATCATCTATATTTGCTTTGGTTTGCAGGATGTATAATATATATTTGAAAAATTTTGCCCCTAAAAAACACCATGCTGAAATAATCAGAAAACTATCAGGAGCTAAACCCTTTACATCAGTATTTAATTTATTAAACAACTTTCAAAAATCCCATGCACAATGTACTTATTAAAGAACATAACCATATAAAGTGCCTTGGAAATTGTGTATTGACAAGTTCATAATTTCTTACCTCCGCATATTTAAATCATCTTCAATAAATAAACCAGTAAATGCATTTATTATTAAAAAGAAATTTCTTTAAAAATTCAAATCTTAACTTATTAGAAAATATAATAAAAGACTTTTTTGTACTTTAGTATGCAAGAATTAGATTGCTTGACCTCTCTTTTAATGACTTAATTAGCTGTTCTAAAGCCCAGCTGGGCCTCCGCTGACAACATAGCTAGATATTTCAATCAAGCAGTGTTATGGAGAATAAGTAATAAATGCTACCTTGTCGCCATACAGTCCCAAACCATGGTGCATGCTGGTAATGCTAAATTTGATCAGTATGCCTCATATTTCAATTAGTCGCGGTCTGAGTCCCTAAAACTGTGTAATGTGTATGAATTCCTGATATCAGATACAGAGTCACAGGCTCCCACAGTTAGAAGCCATTGAGTTTGCTTTTATTAGCAGCCAATTAATGGCAAAAATCTGCATTGCTTTTAAAATTTATAACCTCTCTTCCAGCTGCATCCACGGCTCCCGCTATACTGTATACAATCAGATCCATATCACTGTCCCAAGTCAAACAGCTGCAAACTGTACTCTGTCTGCAGAAGTAAAAAATCCTTTCATACAGAAGCTTTTTTTAACCTCTTAGAAGTTCTTTTCAAAGTGCAGCAGCACTAGTCACTTTGCGACAATGAGCGATTTAATACACACAGAGAGAAATCTACACCAAGGTAACCTCTTGGGATGTGCTAGGTTTTCAAACGGAGTGAAACCCTACCACTCCGGCTCCACGCAAGGGCAAGCAAAGCCACTTCTCCTGACCAAGGCTAAGAAAATATAAACATAGAAAACCTGACCCTTAGGCGAAGTTAACCCATTGAAGCCTGCGCAGCCATTAAAACGAAGTGGTGCTGCCCAAGGTTAATATCGAGCAACTTGCATAATATTTTGCTATTCAAATGTGTATGCCTGGGTCTCAGACACCCAATAAAACGTCAGTGGGTCACAGTGTGTTGCAGACCCCCAAGATTTCTAGACATTACTCTTAGGAATCAGACTCTTTCTGACGTATGATAGAACATTGAGCTGCCATCAGATCTAGTAACAACGCATAATTGCTTTATGTATTGCTAATGCTGCACTTCCAAGATTATTAAGGGAATAGGTCAGCTTTCTGGTATTATATATTCTAAGTTACCTTATATATTCTGTCTTGCAAGGCCTGATATATTTTTCTATCTGATCGTTAAAGTGTTATTTGAGAAAAAAATAAAGTATACAGCTACTTCATTTGGTCTTTACAGAATAGTGGCATATTTTGAAATACATATCGCATATTTTTATAAATATTTATACATCCCTCTATGCAACATAGGATCTAAAAGACAATTTACCTGGAGATAGAGTGAAAAAAAATACTTCCCAACTCTAATACATGGCAATAAAAATGCTGTACTAGGATCATACAAATGGCTGTCATGGTTATTTAAAGACAATAAAATCCTATTTTACAAAATTCAACTGCTAGTAACCAGCATTCTTCCTAACTGCTTAAACACTGCCGTAAGACTTACAATACCACTGTGAAATCATAAGCCCATACTTCAAAGGTGCTGTATCTGTTACAAATTTAATCTTCAGTGCTTTGTCACAACTGATTTCATCCCAGCAGCCTGGAGATGCAGCATAGTGACATGTTTGTTGTCCTAGACAACCTGAACCAAGCTGCTAGCTGTCTGCCCGATGCCCAGGAAAGATTACAACAGCGTTGCCTATGACATCGCCGACAATCATCCTGCAAATGTGTAATTAGTTCATTCCAGGCAAGAGGAGGGGAAAAGTATGCTTTAAAATGTTGACAAATTGTTGGCATTTTAATGATAGAGATGGAAATTTTGTGTTTTATTGTATGAATGGCTCTGTGTAATATTCACTATACTTAAAACATTCTTCTGAAATACTTTATATTCACACATTTCACAACTACATAGTGTAAGTTAAAATAGATCTGAATCTCAAGTAATTTTTTCTTGCATGAAAAAATGTATTATTTCATGAAGTATTATGGACCTTAGGAAACCAATGCCCACTGATTTCACTCTAAATACTGGATGTTCTCATTTTCGAAATACTAGTTTCTGACACACAGCTGCGAAGCTCACATTCGCGGCCTCCTCCCAGGTACACACGACACCCCGTGTGCATGGCATGCATGTGGCGCTGGTGTGAGCCATGAAATGAATTTGTGTTCATGAAATTGCTCAGACAAAGAACCAATGGAGCAGGACACTGAAATCTCCTTACACACTGGAGTTTAATTATAAAGCATAAGGTTAAATCTGACTCACCAGACTCATTATGAAAATTTATCACTTCCAAGGACAATTTTAGGTCTATCAACCAACTCATGGATTTATTGTTTACATAGTATGTGTACAAGTGTGTACATATACAAGGAACTACGCCCTGTCAAAATACTGCTATTACTGGAGGAGACAGCACTTTGTATTTGAAATCTTTTAAAATCGCTAATCCATTCTTCTTCTGGAAAATCTTAGCACATCATTTATCTGTACTATTTAAACAATACTAGAAGGTACTTATCTATGAATATTTAATTACCAAGTAGCATGATTTATATCCACCAACCAAGAAAAATAAATGCATAGGCAATTATATTTATCAAACTTCTCAGGAAACTACTGAGAATCCTGAAGTTCTACCTAGGGCACAGATTATCATTACAATGTCTATGCTAAACACGGCATAATATGATCAGCACATTTTTAATGAATTTAACAGTTGAAGATAACTTTAAAAAATGAGAACTCAATTTTGTTTGTATTGATGCTTTGCATAAAACAAAATATAAATGAATAACAACACAAAGATAGGAAAAGTCAGTTTATGGGAAAATTAAAAAGAGAATGCAGTGATTATAAATATTCTATTCTTATTTGGAATGAATCACATAATTTTGAGCAGATGTTTTATTCCTAGTGATGTGCCACTTAAAAATTTTTTAATTCCAAACTACAAATGAAGTAAGTTTAAACATACCCTTTAACAGGGATGGTAGCGACACCATTAAACATATATTAAGTTGCCTGTATGAAATTCACACTTGTGACTTTTCTCTGCCATTCATGAATTATGCAGCAACCCCTAACTCATGAAAATGAAGGTGCATTAACTGCCCACTGTCATGTGTTGTCTCTTTCTATGTCCTTGTGCACACATCGCCACAGTTCATTATGCATGACTGCATCTATGCAAGGTCAATTGCACACATACAATATGGAAATTGACACATATGGATAAATAGCAACTACGCACTGTCTGTGAAGATATACACACTTCATTCCGAATAACAAAATTTCACACGGAACGCCTGTATCTGTGTTGTGGGTGCCACATGACAAACAAAACAGACGCCATCATTACAAAGCCTTGGAGAGATTTCTTTACACATGGAGGGATGAAAGTGTGAAAATGTGGGTCCACAAACCAGAAACCAGACCCCTTCATCTTTTATAACTTTTTTCCAGGTTTTTCTCTTTGAAAACACTATTTTCAGCATTGATTAAAATCTCACTAGAATACTATTGTAAACACCATTTTAAACACTGAACCTGTGCTTCTAATCATGACCTTTTCTCTATGCATGTTAAGATATGATGGCAATTCGTTTCTAAAAAAGACAAGTATTTGAAATAAATAGTTTGGGAAAACAAAAATTTGGTTTTCTGCATAGATTGTTATGGTCATATGAGTTATTCCAAATTCTGCCTTAAACTCACAGAAAATCTACCCCAGAGGGATTGACTGCCTCGAAGTCCCTCTGACTTCAGTCTGGAGGCAGAGACAAACACGGGTGAGTGATGATTTGTCAGAGAGGCAATGGTGAGGGTGCCTTCTGCCTCATGTTACTTCTAGCATAAACAGAATTGGCCACACTGAAATAATTCTTTCTAATTAAATATAATGAATTTTATCAGATATCAAGGTTTTTAATTTGTGTGTAATAAAGTTTCTTTAAAGTGCTGCTTCAGGCAATAAAAGCAGGATTTAATGACAAGAAGCAAAAGTAAAATATTTTGACAGTATAGATTTTAATTTTATGCAGATAGTCAAATGCCCATGTTCAGAATTTCTTATAAAGGTTATTGTGGTAATATAATCTATTCTGTGAAAATTTTACCTACATAAAATTAATTGGAACATTTTTAACAGCAAAATAGTTACTTTATAATCATCTATGCCCACTTTGTTAAGTGTTATTTAAAATTAAAACTAAAATAATATAGGTACATAGAGATGCTATTCATATGTTTAATATACTAAGGATGAATTACATTCTTAATGTCATACAAGATATAATATTTAGCTGAAAAATGCAACTTTTATTCATAATTATACATGCTTCCTCTTTTGCTTCTCTGATTCTTTTCAAAACAATTTAAAATTAAGCATCTTTGTTATGCCTTCATAGCTAGAATTTTTCACAACTCTCATGAAATGTTATTTTAAATAATTTAAGTTACATTTTAAATTCTGCAGTATTTCTCAGTTTACAAGTAAATTATATGATTCTCAAATTTTATAGATATTGATAATATGTAAGGATTCTATTAGTCTTAATTAGACACAGCGTGACTGAAAAGCTAAAGGGAAAATAGTAGTAAGTACAGATCAATTTCAAAATCGTAAAGACAATAAAAATAAACAGGTGGAAATATTCAACATTTTAAGTTGCATTATATAGGAAATTCTTTTCTCCCTAGGGAAAAAAACTTAAAGGTTTCATTCCTGTTGAAGTGTAAAAGAAATAAAATGTGTTAATCTTTAACACACTATATTTTTAACGCATTGAAGTTGTGAATTACAGAAATACTTTTACCAAGGTAGTAAATATACCCAGGAACAATGTAAAACACATGCAAGTTTTCATTACTATACAGGATCTTCATACATATCATAAATAAGGTGTGACCAGTAGAAGGCACTGTTACAATAAATATATACATTCAGCCACTCATTTACAAACTGCTTTGAAATTCTGATAAGTTTTACAAACTTTAAACTTTGCCCAACACTTACAGTCTTTTCAGGTACACATTAAGTTATAAATTTGTCCTATACATATGAGGAGAAAACTCAATGTATAACTTTCTTTGTGTCATTTCTATTTGGATTTCAGCAGATTCACAATGTTATTACCCTCATTTTTACCTTACTTATTTATAAAAGAATGACATGGTCACACTTACCATCTTTAAACTGCATTTAAGGAATGCTGCTCTGGAGAAATAATTCAGACTGTTGAAGAGTCAAACACACATTCGTGCAGACCCTGCTTCAGAACAAGCTTCTAGTTTCATTCTTACAACCTTTCAAGGTTTGATGATAATTTGCAAGAGCATGAAGGCAAGGTCTTTTAATGGAACTGCTTGGATGTATGAAAACACCTCTAATTAAATCTCTGTCAAACACACTGCTAACAATGTTGTTTAGTTTGTGTTCGTATACAAAATCTCTTGAATGCCTCTCCAAGTTTACAAAATCCATGTTAAAGGAACCAGCATTGCAAAAAAATGTTACGGCATATGTTTGGATTTTTGTATTTCAGAGTCCTGACTACTTTATCTGAATTACAGATTTAGAGCTTTGTTATGTGTGATAGTTATGATAATATGATCACTAAAGGCACAGAGACAGGGAGACTCAAATCCCTCTGAAAATCCCTTTCTCTATTTCCTACAGCTGCTGCAGCAGTTTAATATCTGATAGAATGATGAAAAGGAACAGGCCGAACTCCAGTTTTAATAAAAATTTTAACAGGTCTACATATAGTTATGAAAAATGTTATTTGCAATGCCGATTTTTAATAAAATTTTCTTAAACCAAAGAAAAAATCCCCAAGGGGCACCTGATATGAATGTGTTTTTCATATGTACTATTTAAGGCTCTTTAAAGGTTATGAAAGTGACTGATAAAATAAGTTCTCTTCTATACAACAAAAACCTGACTGCTCCCACACTTTTGCATTTTAATCAAATAAATAAAGCTTTCGTTTTGTATATTACAGCAGAGACAAATATTATCATAGTGCATCATCAGTTTTTATTGTTAGCAATAAAAATTCATCTTATTAGATAACGTCATTTTTTAAATAAGTCAAAGCACTGCTAACATATCGGCGTGCTCTATGATCTGTGAAAGCATGATGCTAGAAGTATGTTTCATGAAATCGAAATTTTACTCCGTTTTTTGAATTTCAGTAATTACACAAGACATGAAAGTACTCATTTTCACGAGAAAGAGCAAATACATTAGGTATGATGAGATGAAAGTTAACTTAATCTGAGGACTTCAGAACTTCTAGATTACCTATAAAGTAAAATATACTAAAGGAAAAGTCCCTAGCAGAGCTGCCCGTCGAGGAGGCCCTGGGATATACACGGACCTGTCCATCACGAAAACATTCAGGAAACAGTGAACCCAAACCCCCAAGTGTGTCTTGATTCACAGAAAACAGGAGCAAGATGTTTACAGGATTTCCGAAGGAAACTTTAATTACTGATCGAATTGACTCAAATTCTGAAGAGGGAAGGCTTTACGAGTTCCAGTATGCTAAACCCGAAGGGTCAGTTTCAGTCGCCACATTCTGTGGGTTGACATTCCCATTTACCATCAAAGCCACTGCATTCGAGTCAAGCGCTGCCCTCCAGCAGCTCTGTGCTGGTCGTTGTTTCTGAAACACTGAGTACTAAGGAAGACTTTCTAGTACTGTATACCATGTGCAGTGTATTAACATTCATAAAATAACTTGATAGATTTTCAGAATTAAAACTAGCTGCACTCATGTGAGATAACCAGTCTATTCTTTACGGAGCCCCTGCTTGCTGTAACTATAAAGGACAGCTTTTATTTTATCCCTAAATAAATATTCACATTTGAAAACATTAAATTTCTTATGCACTCAAGTGAGAAAAGTAAAGCATTGCCGACCTTATTACTGAGAATCACAAGGTTGGAATACTGAGCCACCTTGTAAATCTTTAGGTCCTTTTGTACAATTAATAACAGAAATGACAGCTGTTGGTTCACACTGTATTTATAATCCTACTATGTAACAATTTAAAAAACAAAAACCTTTACACCATGAAAACCAAATCAAAATTATTGATCCAATATATTTATTTAATATTTTCCTGTACTTTTAGATAAGGGGCATTCTTTGATTGGGACAGGTTGGGTATTATTGCCCTTAATCAGGGGATTTGAAAAAAAATTGGTGGAGTCAAGGTAACAAGAATAAATGAAGGAATAATTTATTACTGTGACCATTTTCCTCCGTGATTTCTGTTTTGGGATTACAGTGGATTATCTCCAACCAAATACTATTATCAGATCCTAGTAGACCCCATTGATTAGTTACATGAATAGGAAAATAAGTTTCTGAGATCAAAGCACATGCTTTTAAAACCTATGAATGTACAAAAAGATGGGAAAAACACAAATCACTAAAATAATGCTTCAACATTAAGCATATCTTAAAATTCCTATTTCTAGTATTTTATATCATTTTAAGAAAAAATTCTTGGTTGTTTCTTAAGAGCACTAGTGTTAAAATTACAAACCAAATTACAAAATGCTGGCCTAAACATGACTTAGGGAATTTCACATTTTAAAATAAGACAATAAAATAAAAAAACTGAGGATTATTTAGTTTATCCAAAATGCCCTAGGAGTCATGCATCTTAAACAGATAAGAGATCATCTTATTTAAAATACAAGTCCAAGCCTTTAGTATGAACCCTCACAAAGATTAACATGTACATTACCATCTGGCCATGCTACACGATCTTCTGTGCTTCAAAATATCTATTCTACAATAAACTGACCTATTTTTGTTCACAAGAAACAAGCCTTCTAGTTAAATATTAGCTAATAAGACTTATTTCACTCCCACAGAGCAAGGAACAGCATTCTATAAGCAATCCCTCTCCAAAAAGAATTCAAATATGGTTGAATAAAATTATTGACTTTAATTGGGCATCATATAGAATTAATAATGTATTACATTTATTCAAAGACTAATTTGCTATTTTAACAAAATTCTGCATTTTTCCTCCAAATTTCATTACAATGTTTCACTAATATGTTTTGAGTTTAGTTTCACACAGCCTGAAACAAAACAGTCCTTTTGTTTATGAAGAAATAAAGAGCGACTCTCTTTTCTTCATAGAAATTGTACATAATGATTTCAACCCATATCTTTATGTACACATCTCAAAGGATTTAAGAATGAAGCATTTTGGGAAAAATACAATTACCTGAAAAATTTAGGTTGCTACTTTTTTATTAAGAAAGTAGATAATATATTATCTAAAGTTATCTCATTGCTTAACTTCCGTAGTTTCCATTGAAACCACATAAGTGATTTCTAAACCACAGAGACTCTAACCATGGGTCTTTACATTTTTATAAGCATGACTGGTTATTTTTTTCTTCTAAAATTGACAGTACAGCGCTGAAAACATATATTTTAGGTCCAACTACACAATATTTTTTATTCCTAAAAAATACCAGCTTTTTTTTTAAACTCGTAAATGTAGAGTATAACCCATCTATCTGTATCTTTATGACAAATTATCATGGGCTATAAGAAATGCTATGTAAACAACTGCACATTAGCCAGTCCCTAGCTTTCAATTTTCTCATTGGCCTTGATCTTGATGGTCCTCACTAAAGATTGTGTTTTGTTATTAACTGCATATTTCTTACTTCATCAACGGTTTTTTTTAAACCTTGCAGAATTTTCTTAAAGATTTTCAAAAACAAAGAGTACCTGAGGAATTTTTTGTTTTGTTTTGTGTTTTCATATCCTAAAATTATACGTCTAGATATGAAAACCAAATTACTTGGAAAACAGATAAATCAGGATATGATTATTCACATCACAAAAGAATTCACAGATGGCTCCGTGTAAATAGAGCGCTCCCTGTGTAAGTGTTTGTTTACAGATCATTAACTACTTGACAAAGAGGGTATGGGGCAGAAAAACTTAGAGCTCTCATGCCGGGAGACACTGCCAATTGGAGATCAATCAGAAATGAAGAAAACAAAGCACACGCAAAACCAGCACGAGAAACAGAAAATATGATTCACTTCGTGTGAGAGAGAGAGAGAGACAGAGAGAGACAGACAGAAAGACAGAGAGAGAACACATCTAGAGGTGCATATAAAAAATATGTGGATATATACATGCAAACACACACACAACCTAAAGAGGCATTTTGAACACAGAATAAGATATCAACAAACTAGCTGGATTTCCTTAGTTTATTTTAGAGATTTAAAAATGATTCACAGATCTTTTTTTAATGTATGTGATCTTAAAGAAACATCCACTCAAGAATACATGAAGTGTCCAATTTCAAATTTTATAGCGTAGCATTCATGAGAAATCTAATTTTTTGTATAAATTATTTGCATTCTTAACACAACAAACTTTCTAAATTTGTATTGTATAGAAAATTCGTATTGTATAGAATATAGAGTATTTTGTTAAACACTTAAAAAAAAAAACCCACAAAGCATTTGTTATTATGGGGACAAAATACCAATTAAACTGTTTTCTTGTATAATGTAGACATTAACATGCTTAGTGATTTGCTGTCAGAAAATATTGTTATAATGGATTGTCTATAAAAAATCATATCTTTATTTTAATTTTGAAGATCACAAATCTGAATCCCAAAACAGCTAGGAACATCCTTATCAATCAGATTTGTGAGTAGGAAAAGACTTTGTAGAAAGCTTTGTCTCCAATAGATCTTCCATCTCTCACTAAATTTCGAAAGGGAAGAAAATCGCATATGAGGTGAGGGGTGTAAGGAGGAAAGCATTCACACATTCATACGAAATATGCTCCTGCTTTATTGCAAGGCGAGCACTACATTTAGCACATTAACTACTAAGGGCCATCAGTTTCTTGAGGATTGCCACGCGAATCTTACAGAATTTACTGAGAAATGAATAGCAAGTAAGCTTCAAAAGTTTAGGAGCTCTTTGGTTTTAGTATGAGAAAAATAAGTGTGGAGATGTGAAATGCCTGCAGTGATGGAGACCTTGTCAATAGTTGGCTTGCTCAGCTATTCCACGCCCCAGTTCAGTGCAGCCCAGAAGCCAGTATCGATGGCTCCCTGAAGCCCTGACGCTGGGCTAGCAATTGGGCAGTAACATCTATACACAGACTGGGCTGCCTGGGAGCTTACCCAGAGTATTTCTAATTTCACCCTATAATTATTCATTCTATAAATGATATTCTAGTAACAAACCTAGAAATCTCTCCAGATTTCTGAAATAAGTCCAAAAAGTTTTAGTGCTCTATATTTCTAAACATCATATATTATTTCACATCCACATTTTATATAGAGCTCTTAAGCCAGTATACACTGGAATAAAAAATTCTAATGCACCATTAATTTCTAAATACTTTAAATCAATTTCCACTCACACTTTAGATATAAATTCAAATTGCTGAAGTACTTATTCAAAAAATAAGATCATCAAGACCACATACCCCTTCTTTCAAGTGGGTAACTGGACTTTTAAAAATTGCTTTGAAGCCTAAATTGCAATACTTCATTTGGATTTGAGGAGGGAGGGTTAAAGAATAAAGGAAAGTTCTACAGAAAGGAGAAAAAGTGTGAAAGGGAGAAAAGAAAACAAGTTTCCTGTTACAGCTAAATCATTTCAAAAAGAGAGAGAGAGAACTGGATTTGGCAGTAACCACTAAGTCAAAGTATAATACGCTAGAAAGACAATATAAGACAAACGCATGTATTAAAGGTGTACACTTCAAAGCCAGAAGACAATGCACAACATTCTACATCTTTCTTGCCACTCTTTTGGAATAGTTTCCCTTATGTCAACACCATTTCATCTTGCAGCCCTGTCACAGCCCAGGCATCCCACACAAGTAACAGTGGATCACTGAGTTCCCAGTAAGTGTTATATACTTAACTATCAAGAAATCAGGCTCTATGAATCATGCAAAGTATTAAAAATTTGAATGAAATTTTATTTCAGCTTCACAATAGTAAAACAAATCTGCATTTCAGGTACATAAATTAACTGTTAATAACCTCTAAATGTGTTTGTTTCTTACCTAATTTAATTATCTAGGCAACTCAACATAGAGTATTGATTGATACATCTTAAATATTTGGTAAGTACTTAAATTAGGATAACAAATAAAATGTTTTTAAATTTTGATTGATGCATTGATAGCCACAGAAGGATTTGCATTCTAAAGAAATAGGTAACTAGTCTGGTTAGATTGCACTTGAGATTAAAAATAAACAGTTTAGTATTCGTTTAAAAATAAGCCACGTATTAGGGGGGACACAGACCATTTTGGTTTGCTTGGGTTTTCTGTTTGTTTTAGTACAAATTTGCAATGATTGCCCCAGTAGGACATTCTAGAATGCTCACAATTAACACTGCAAAGTTCTATTCCTGGGGATGCGCTGAGCTTCCAAAAGTGAGTGCAGCCACCTGGAAAGATGAGCAGAACCTGCAAGTTCCTGGCCATCCAAAGGGCTGCTCTGATTTTCATCTCAGAATAATAGGAATACTTTGGCATATTAGCAAAGAAATAAAAAAAGGACAACTCTGAAGATACAAAGAACTTACTTAATTTAGTAATGTAATGATTTTTAAAATACTAGTTAAATATTATTCATTTCTCCATTTAAATGAGATTTAAACTTGATTTTTTAAAAAATGGACTATTTATAAAACAAAAAAATATATAGTTTTAATTATGCTCTGTATACATATTGAAATAATGCTCATGAAATGTATAACAATATTTTCAAGAAAATTTGTTTTGTTTTGGTTTGGTTTTTTGTTTGTTTGTCTGTTTTTTGAGACAGGGTCTCACTATGCAGTTCAGGCTGGCCTTGGGCTCACTTTATAGCCCAGGCTGGTCTCGAACTTGCAACGATCTTCCTGCCTCAGCCTCCGGAGTGGTGGGATTACAGGAGTGCACCACAACGCCCAGCGATTTTTCCAGAAAATTTTAAAACTTTAAAATAAATATGACATTTCAAAAGTAAGAGTATGTCTTCCTCTTACTTTGCAAAAGTATTTTGAATTACTTTCTTCATGAAATTGTGCAAAATAATTTGCTATTAAGTTTAATACTTTCTACAAGTTTGTAACTAAGGACCAACTTAAAAAGTGATAATACATCCAAATAAGAAGAATATATATCTGTCCTTTTTTGTACCAGTTTTGCTCCCTATCATATCAGAATTGTTGGATTTTGTTCTAAACCATGATATGCGACATCAAAGGTATGTGTGTCTTTGAACTGGAGATAAGCATTGAGAAACCAAAACATCCATGATGACTAAAACCAGCAGTTATGATAGGAGTTTTTAAAGAATATTTCATATTTGTACTCTTAAGAATATGGCCTGTAGTTATCTAAAATAAACCAAGGAAGAAAAACACAGTTTGCATAAGAATAAAACTTTGGCATTAGCTGTCTTTTAATCAATATATACAGCATTGGATGAATACTAATGTTCATTTTGAGGGGAAAAAAAAAAAAGAGTGGTGATTGTTTCAGTGAAACACTTTAAAGTGAGTGATATACCTGATTTAGAGACAAAGTCCTTGACTTGGAAGGTAGTTCAGTGGTAAAGCACTTGACCAACATGCAGGAGGCCAGGAGTTCAACCTTCTATTGAACTATTACACAACAAATAAGTAAATAAATAAATCCATTATGGCAGAAATCATTACCATGAATAGCTCTACAGTTTACCAATATGTCACTAGTTTTTAACCCAGCTGATAATACTCTTACTTAAGAACTAAAAACAAAAAAAAACAAAAAATCAATTAAGAAATTTATGTACCATCACTGTTTAACTGTTTCCTAATAATATTCCAAAATAGCCAATATTTTAATGAAAATAGTTTCATGGGTATTTTGAGTACTTAACTTTGTATCTTTCTTGGGAAAAGATTAACTATGCAATTTTAATAACAGTTCAATATCTGAGAAAGTTTTTTAATGAAAATTAAGGTTATACTGCTGTCACCTGGCTCAGAATTTCAACAGCTGTTAGCAAAAATTCTTTTAGATTTAAAAGGTGGTTACAATGTAAAAGTTCAGATAACATAAGTGTTTCTGAATGACTGCAACTCTATGTATATACTTAAAAAGTCTTGCTCGAGAAACTTCAGAAAATGAGAACATTGGAGAGAGATGGTAGATAGATGAGCCAAGTAAGATTCATTAGGAGAAACCACAATATCAATGCCACTGAATTAGTTGTGATACATCATATTTTCCCTCCTGTGTACAAGGGTGTGGTAAGCGGTAACTACAACAAGCTCGGTAACACTATCTATCAACAGGAGGCAGAATCATTCCAATTGAAGCAGAATTAAAAGATGAGCTTTTGGAGTGTGATACATAGTTTGACAGATGGATTAAACAGATAAGATGAATGCATGGATGGATGGATGGATGGGTGCAGACAGATAAATATAAAAATATTTAAAGTCCTCTAATACTTCAAGTCATGACATTCTTTGTCTTTCCTTCTCTTCCCATAGAACCATTCCTCCATCATGTCTGCATTCCAAGAATTTTGCAGATAAGGTGAGTAGAACTTGTGCCCGAGAGAGAGATGACTGAAAGATGGACTCCTGCCTAGTACTAGAAATCAAAGGAAGAGGTAACTGTATATATGTAAGGGATCTCAAAGGAATCTAAGCCAGAGTTAATGCTACATTTATCACAAATATTTGGTTTATAGTATTTTCACCTTTTAACTGGTTATTATTCTCCCACTAAATTTGTTCCTTCACCTGTCTCAACTCTAAAAGTATTATTACTGTGTTTACTATATAAATATTTTTAATGAATCTTCACAAAATACTGAAAAATTATATTCAGTTTTGGAAATCACTGTTTTTTTAATCCCAACATTCATTTTGCATGGAGAAAAACTTGAAGTGTGTTAGTGTTGATCGCTGACACTGCACACCTAGCTTTTCTGTCCTTGTGCATGTTGACTTTTTGCACAGATGTGCTCAAGACCTTGAGAAGCAGACGCCTTCCTCTTGCTGTGGCCCACCACCTAACCTGCAAAATCCCCTTGGCAGTATCAAGTATGCTCATCAAAATCGCCATGATTCAAAAATGAATATTGCGTTGGGGAAACATCTTCAGAGACCTATTTATGACAAGTATTCTTATTTTATTCTAATTTTTAAGAAAAAGCAGAAATAGAGCAGAGCAATATCAGCAAATCATAACATTTTGTGCTTCATCTTTAACTAAATGAAAAAATTAGGACAAAATGTCAGGCAAATTATGATGCCCAGAGTTTTTCCTAAGAAGTTTATGAGACACAAAATCTCTCAGCTTTACTTTGTTAAATACACAAACACTGGATTACTGTGAAGGAAAAATGTGCTATGAGAAATTCTAGTTAGTCATGCAAAATGGTGAAATATTTATACAAACCATATCCTCATTTCACATGTGTTTTTATTGTAAGATGATAATTCCTTTGCCAGTTTTTTCTGACCATTTAAAATTAAGAAATAATTGTATTGACTGATGAGTATTTTGTCTCATATAGACATGCAAAATGATTAAAATAGTAAAGAATTGTGATCAGAAAATTTATATCCCCTATAAAACAAAATTAAAATTTGTTCCAAGTACACAAATACATAGTTATATCCATGAACCCATAACCAAAATTCTATTCTTTTTGAAAGTGAATATATGATATAATTTAGATACAATAATTCAAATTACTATGGATATTTTATCTACACATCTCTAAACTGTGGTGCACCAAGTGAACAATATGCATCCTCTTACGACAAAGGTCACCAGTGTATGTATCTTACACGCACTTTCTCTATAAATAAGTCAACATTAGACATGGATACCTTGAGGTATTTGGTAGGTGAAGGTGAGTCTCAAAAGACACTATTTTCCCCTGCTTCTCTACCTTTTCTAGGAAACATACGGGACTTACAAATGATGTAAGTATTATTTCACGATTTAGGTCATATTGTTAAAGTGTGTTTTGGCAGTATATTTCTAAAATTTGAAAACATATAGGATTAATATAATGCTAAAGTAAAATACATTCATCATATATATTTACATAGTAAATCAGAGTGATCCTTAAATGTCATAACCATTTTATGTCACATAGCATGATGTTACTGCATGTTTGTGTTGTTTACTGTTGCACAGATTTAGCAACACTGGCAATTAGTATCAATTTATCCACTGAAATGGAAATACAGAGACCACGCCACCCTTGCTGAGCCAACATGTTCTAGTCATCGTCATCAATATGCACATCAAATGTAGCAAATTATTTTAGCCAAAACTTTAAAAAGCAATATATTTTATTAACAGTAGTATTCAATATCTATTACAGAAACTTAGTTGAATGTCATGTATAATGATTTTGTTACTGTAAAAGCATTTAATAAAATGTTCAGCATATATTGCCTATGTATAATTTTATGCAGGATTTTCCTTTGGAAAATTCTCATGTCTTTCTTTGATGTTATTAAAATATCATGGCAATTTAACATTATCTTCTGAACTTGCACTCCTCATGCTTGATACAACAGTCACCACTTCTGTGCCAGTTTTTCATCTTTAAAGCTCTTTATTAAAATTAATTAATGGCCCCCAGTGATATTTCTAGGGCAGTTATATACTTGAATGCTGTTTCAATGAGGGAAAGTCAGTGTGCTTACATAGCAAGTGCTAGACCCTTTACAAAGCTTCGGGACCCTAGAAGCCCTTTGCCTTTAGCACTTTATGAAAGAGTAGTATTTATCTATTATAGCTGAAAGACAAATAAAAATCATCTAATTCAATCTTTCCTCATATTTTCCAGATTGAAAAAAAAGGGGAGCCTAAAAGATCAATGGCTAACCGAAGATACGTAATGAATTGGTGTTAAGGTCAAATTGATTGACTACTAATAGTTTATTGCCAATATTTATTGAGCTTTAACAATGTACTGGATGCTCTATCAAACACTTCGCCTGGGTTATCATGCAGGGACCTTCACCCTATGATTGCAACAGAAGTGCCTCAATTATCCTTAATATTCTAAATAAATAAATTATTGATGGTAAAATATTAAAGATGTGGTTCTCCTCAACACAAATTATCATCTCATTATAGGAAAGTACTTAGAAATTTTTCAATTTATATATTGCATTTTGCCTATGTTTTTATGCAGTGTATTTTACTAAACTCTAGAATATTCAATTTACTGAACAACGCTCTCAGTGAAAGTATTTGTTATTTATTTCTAACAACAAAAACAAATTTTGAATTGCAATTTTCTGTTTTATTGCAACGAAAAAGTTCCTTTAAACAATACCCATGAAACCTATAGTAATGTCAAGACTTTTACTAACTTTAGCACTTAAAGAAATTGGTGTGGCAGTAAACTTCAAGTTGTTTTAAAACATCTTCCAGAGGTCTGCCAAACCTCAACTGTCTTTGCTTCCTGGCCTGAGTGTTTTCTTCTTACTGGCAAAAAAAAAAAAAAAAAAAAAAAAAAAAAAAGAAAGAAAGAAGAAAAGAGAAAAGAAAAGTAGTTGTCATAATCACTTTAATTTTTTCAGTCAAATTAATTCTCTTGTATATAAATGTTTACTTCCTTCTTCCTGTTCTGGACTGAAAATATTTCTTGTCACTAAAGTGATCTTTAGCAAAAGAAAACAATAGAAGTTTACATTTTTCTGGCCCTGAAAGTTCCTAGAGCCAGAGGAGAGCCCTACAGATGGATTTGCTGTTCCTATCTTGCTTTTAAATGGACATGTAATACCATTCAACAGAACTCAGCATGGGAAAGATTATGTTGGTGGAAAGCAACATAAAAATGTCTTTTTATGACTAAAAGAATGGCCTGCACAACAAGAAAATAAAAGAAACTCAATGTCAATAATAACACCAGTGACTTCAAAGATTTTAAGTCTTCTGGAAATCAGACAAATTAATGGTGAAACAAAGTAAAAAATAATGACCTCTACTTTGAGATATAGTAAATTACTTCCTTGAAAATAATCTCTCTTCTTGAATCAATACACTCAAAATTATCAAACATTAATATCTGAATTTATCCAACAAAACTGTCAGATGTCTTATGAAATATACTAACAATTGTCATTATGGATCATTAAACTGCGGCCATACTGACTTCCGCATGTTGTTGCTTGCGAGCGAGCTCTTCCCTGTTTTGTCTGATCTCTCTACTGACTCCTCGGTCTTCCCACCTGCACGCTCGTGCTCACTTTGCACTCAGCTACTGTGGCTCTGTCTTGGTGGCTTTTAGTTTCTTTACTATAATTCTCTCCTCTCCCCAGCCTTGCATCTATTCTTACTGCTCTTACCACACAGTCCTTCTAACTGCGTCTGTTTTCAAGAGCTCAAATATTTAGGACTGAAATGGATGGTGAAGTTTGAAAACCATCCTTTTTGCTTTGATGTATTTATGGAGGCAACTTAAAATTATTTTTCACAACTCAGTTTAATTTTAAAGATGGGTTAATTGTAGCTAGAAGTTAAAAGAGGGACACTAATCATAAAGAAATGTATAGGTAATATAATATTATCGTAATTAGTGAATAAGTTAATAAGACTAGAGAGGAAGAACTCTAACATTATTTTCTTAGACACATCATTAAAAAGCATATAAAAATGAACTCAAAAATTAGAATATTCCCTTTAACTCAGTTCACAGAACTGAGATGATAGATGATAGATTGATAGATGATAAAAAAAAACACAGAGATCCTGTAATCTTTAATATAGATAAACATCCTCTCTTAAAAACAGAGCATCCTAGTGGAGAGAAAGGAGGCTATTGAAACACACAAGGGCAAATAACTGTACTGCTAGGTGGCTTGTGTATCAGGAGGAGGGAAGCAGTCCTAGGGATGTGGGGTAGTAGTTTCTTTACCCTACCTGTGATTGTTTCTCAGAGAATCTATCATCTACTGTGGGGTTGAGATGCTAAGCAAAGAGTCCACTGAGCAAATCAGAATGGGGGTGACTTTATAACGCCCAGTTCACTGCTCCCTAGTAGTAAGCCGACCAGTTCTCTAGACTGTGAGGTCACACACACACACACACACACACACACACACACACAGTGTAACTGGCAAGATATGTGGTGGTAAAGCCAACCCAGAGCTTTGACGGGAGCTGGGTTCACAGCAGAATGAACCACATGAAAGACACGGCTCTAATGAAGGCAGAGATAGTGAGTCTTGGGCTGCACACAAAGGGCTGTGAGCAGAAAATCAATCAGAAATTGGAACCAGAGACGACAACCAGAGAGACAAAGAGATCCCAAGAGCAAAAGCAATGGAGACACTACAGCTGAGCACCCTGAACGGACAGCTTCATGAGATTTCTGTGAATCCCTACCCAAAATCCTGCTTCCCCAAACCTGGCTCCTCGAAATCCAGCAATGCCAGATACATTCATGCATCGAAATATTGTATAGAAAAAATATGCTATTAAACATATTTATGACTGGAAAATTCTTATGATGCGATTGAGAAAACGGCAGAGTATGAACCCAACTGTGTTTAAAATACACACGTACGTGTGCACTTAGAGACATAAAGTGTAGGCGCTTGAATGGTCATTCATCAACCCACCAGGTTGGCAGGCAGCAATCACATCATGGCAAGCAGTTAAAGAATCTGTTTTGTTTCTATTTTTTAACTTAATAAATTAACTATTCCTCTAAATAGCATATGTGCTCTGCAACTGTGCAGGAGTGGGACTGGAGACCAGATGAGTGTGCTCATGGCTCAGTCCCTTGGATCATCACTCAGCCGCACACTGCAACTGCCGTGCTGGTTTTGAACATTACGCAGTTTTGAATTATCCTCATTCTTTGTCATCTACATTTTAACCTATGTGCACAGTGAACCAGTAGTTAAGGACAGGCAACGTAAGAAACCCTGACGTTGAAGTGCAAGTTAATGAGAAACAAAGAGATGGAAGAGAGAGATAATATCCCAAATTTGCATCAAGATGATTTCCATCAGATGCATATGTTAAAGATGCCTCTGCTGCTTCAAAAACAGAGAAAATATTGGACCAATTAAATCATGTTGATTTGCAGTTATTGGAAATTAAGACTCTCTATCCCTCCATATTTTTTTGAGTAGGGCTTGAAAATATCCTAACACTTTCTTCTTTATTTTATCATCAGCTCCAAGCATAAAATTGTTTTTTTAAGTAGATTTACTTTTCTTTGAAGTGCAAAGGGCCAGACTTGGAAATGTTAACTAATGACAACATGTTATCTCTTTTGAATACCTTAAGTACAGATTTAAATTGATATTTTAAGGTATATTTGGTCTCAGAACTATTATGTTATTCAAATATTTATTTGTCAACAAAACATATTTGTTCTTACACAATGGAAGTAAGTTAAGAATGTATTTCTCTTGGCTGGGTTGCTTAACCTTTTGTTTTTAATCTGTATGAAAAGGAATTAGATAAGTGATCTTTTAAGGTCGCTTCTTGCTCCAAAATTCTGTGACTATCAGAAAAGAGGATAAGGTCTAAAGAATCCACACTTCCCTAGATTTCATATATAATTGTATGTATACATATATCTTCAAAAATTCTTTTGCTATGATATAAGCAACTCTGAAGACATAATTTTTAAAATACCAGTGAAGCACAAAGAGTCATCTAATACCTAATTTAAAATGCTGTATCATGCAGATTTTAATCTTACATCATGCAGATTTTAATCTGATTTAAATTAGTAATATTATTTAGTTTTAATTTTCAGTATAGTTTCATAGATCCACGAAAGAGCCACGTGACTGAAAAGAAACCTTAGCAACCCTCTGTTCTCTGTTTTCTCCTATATCTCTACCCCGGGGGAGCCAATCTCTACCATTGTAGTTCATTCCTGAGATAAATATCTTCCCACCTATAAAGACGCTCTCTTCACATTGAGTTTTTAGCTGCAAGTGTCATCTATTTATATCTTACTAGGGAGCTTAGAATTTAGCTTGTGTTTTTCTGCCAAGAGCTCCTTTCTCCCTTACCATGTTATAGGTACACAGTATCTATGTCCCATCTAGATTTTATGCCATATTTTGTTTAAAAACTCCACTGAGACTCTAAGTCCTTATCCACATCTCAAGCACTGTGATTTCTTTTAACTTTCTGCACAATATTCTGACCTTTTTAGACATGCTTGATTATCCTATCTTTTAAAAACTTCATTTGGTATTCTCGGTACTCCATATTAATTAAAACTCAAATGCTTTCAATCACCAAGCTGTTTGCTGCATCGTGCATTCACCTTCCTAAAGAACTTCCTTGGACAGTTCAGATCTGCTCGAATCTGGACCACATGCTCTTCACACAAGGTTTCTGGCTCTCAATCTTCATTTCTCCCTTGAACTGCATCCCATTTCCTGGCTCATGGTTTAAGTATAGGTAGATGATAGAAAGACAAAGATAAATACAGATATAGATGTAGAGAATAACTTATCTATGGTACCATGATGACCACTTGTCCAAACTAGTACTAGGTCTCTGATATCTAGGCCTGTTTTGTTATTAATAGAATTAAAATTCATGCATCTATCTATGGACATACACTCTTTCTCTTTTTTCTTGGCTTTTCTATAATTTTGCCTATTCACACTTTCTCACCAATTCTCACACATATGCACAATTTTATCCTCTTCTCAAGCCTCCTGGGTAACCAATTTTAACAGGATATATTTCCATGCATTTTCTTACCAATATAAATACTGACACATGCATGCACACACAAACACACCTATACAAGTGGGAAGATGTGACATTAGATTTACAAATGAGATCAAATTATAAAGACCTTGGTGAATTTTGTTTACACAGTTAATGTACTGGAAAATGCTCCCTAACTCATATTTAGTGGCTGCATAATATTTCATAGTATTGATATGCTGCTACTTATTCCCCCATTTCTGGGCATTTCCTTAATATTCAATTATCATCTCAAACTCCATGAGCTATTGATATTTTCATGCATTAGTATGTTGAAGATAATTTTAATTAAAAGTCTAAATTTGTCTTGATAAATTATAACGTTATCCTATTATTTTTTTAAGTGTAATGACTGTAGTAATCAGTTTATTACACAGATTAATCATTCGTGAGTGTACAGCTCCAGAGGAGCAATTGGGTCTTTAAATTTACATAAGTATTTCCATCAAATGAATTTCACCCTTACATCCAAATAGACCTAAGCAGTTAGAAACATAAGAAAAATAAGAGCTATTAGCTATGTATTAACTGAGAAACCACATACAAACCAAAGGTTATGGAGAGGAAGGGGCTGAAAGGACAAAGGTTGAAGGGGCAGAAAGATGTAAAGAGTTGAGAATGAAGCCCATCACATTTTATGTACTAATAGCTCCAATCCATTTAAATGTTGGCCAGTTAAACTTAGACCTTAACACACGGGATGTGGGTAGAATTTAATCTGGTTGGTTATAACTTTCACCTAAGTTGTAGGTCCTTTGGAATAAAATGAATACAGAAACAGCTTCCTGTTCTTCACTTTGCTTTTCATATCTGTTTTGAATTTAAACGGATTCCGCTTAAAAACATCTCCTACAGGTCAGTGGAGCTTCTCCCCATCCAAGCACACATGTGTACCCACCACCCCTCACGCCTTGCTGTTATCCAAATTTAAGTCAATATGGAAAGCTTTTTAGTCTCACACCTAGGTTATGCCTGAAGAACTGGCTTGTCACGCATACGCTTCTCTGCTAGGAGGCAACGTTGGTACAGAAGTACAGTATTTCTAGTTTGTTGTTTCCACGCATGTACAACACACAGCACTGCTGTGTCAGGAAAACGTGCACTGGGGAAGATGAGGCGTGGGTTCATAGAAAGCAGTCAAATGGAAATCAAAAGGACTTGCTCTTTCAGAGTTCTCCTATCTTTGTTTGTAGAGGTTTTCCAAGACTTTCTTTAATTACATCGCATACTTCTGAGTCCATTCCCAAGCTAGTCTGTTGTACTTTTCTCTGTTTTATAGATCCGAGCAATCTCGGGCACCAGAGGATCATCTGGATAGGGAATACACAACAGAGAACAGAAGGACGAGAGTACTTTTGAAATAGTGCTGGAGACCACTGTGACCGAAGAATATCAAGACGAATGCTGCCATTACTGTTAATACGTGGATGATAAATTATTCTTGTTGCAAATGCACCCTTAGGTGGTTTGAAGGGGTAATCTGTTGAGAAATGAATTGTCAAGAGAAATACTCCACCCTGATAGGGACAATCACTTGGCCCCGTTACTGTAGCTTGGAACATATCATCTCCGACAGGACCTGCTGAACACTGTGCTGCCGGGTCCCATGCCAGGTCATCCAATTCCCTGTGGATCCTCTTCAGAGCCATGGTGCGAGGCGGGTGGCGGCGCCCCTCAGGGTGGGGACGGGGGCGGGGCGGGGTGGGGAAGAGACTAGGCCGGAAGGGCTGAGGGCCCCACGACTTCTGGGCCTGCCTCCGTGCTCTCCGCATCACCCGGCGGCGGACCCTTCATGCGCAGCCGCCCCCTACCCTATAACGTTTTAATTCTAAAGTATTCCCCCCAAAAGTCTCATGTATTCAGAGGTACGGTTTTGGGGTTAGATCATAGGAGTGCTACGCTTATTAGCAGATTCACCAACACAAATGTCCTGAGTGTGCCGTGAGGAGGTAAGGGCTGTTGGGGAGTGAAATACACGACCCTGAGATCTCACACCTTGCTGAAGTGTGCGGCGGAGGTGTATCCCACTCCTGACGCCGGCGTCTCTCCGCCTCCTGGCTGCCCGGAGGGGACATTTTCTACACGGCATCCTTCAGGCATGCCATTTACACTCGGAGCCAGCCAACCACGGACTGAATCCTCCCAAAACCATGGACCAAATAATAAACTCTTCCTTTAAATTGTGGGAGTTGGGTGTTTTGTCCCAGTAACGAGAAAGCTTACAAATCGACTTAGAGTTGTAGAGGGACTAAAGACTCATCACTATTTATAAAGCATTTACTGTTTTTCTCTTGTTTCATAATTTTTAAACTTTACAAAGTAAGAGAGTTTAATCATTTGGAATGAAAGTATAGACAACTACACTTTGCCTAATACTTATATATTAGACTCTGGGTTCCACATTTGTGCTGCTACATTCTAACTGTATGACCTCTGACAAATTTTTTAAACTTCCTCTGCTTTAAAATGAGGGCAATATTATTTTCCTCATAGGACCATAGAGAGAATAAATAAATTTTATACATACAAAGTGCATAGAATAGTGTCCAGCTCACAGTTAGCAATAGAGTGATATTATTAATAGTGTTATTGATGTCATTATCACTCAATTTTTATGTGGTTTTTTTTTTCAGGTAAATAAGATTCCAGCAAAATTGGTTAGAGTGCCTAGAGATAACTTTCAGTCTCTTCCACTTGTATGTGCTGGAAGAAACTTTCAACATTTAAAATATCTCATAATTGAAATTACATCAAATGGTTCCTGTTACAGGTCCATGAAGAAAAGTGAAATTCCCCAAGAGGTTGTAAGTTTTCAGCACCCCCAGCAGAAAATGAGAAATAGCCATAATTGCTTCTCTGACAGCTTAACTGAGTGCTGCCAGCAGCCCAAAGAGGGGACATTCTATTTATAGCCATTGCCATTACACAAATGAAAATTCAGCTGGAAGTCTGTTCCTTTCCGTCCTCAAATTTCATATGTTTAAAGATAATAGCTGCTTCAAATATTCAGACTTTTGCATGACAAGCAGGCTAGAGGTTCTAGTAAAAAAGGGAATGATCTTTTTTGAGGTTGATTGTTTAGAATTTGCCAAAGTTTAAAAATGTGTAGTAAACAAAAGCCGCATCCAATTGTATACCAATTCATGATTCAATAACTGAGTTGTTTAGAACACTTCTTCCACATACAAAGTAATGAAGTCATCTAAGATCCATTTGGACCACTGCGTGGTTCTTTTTGCTCTGGGGGCATGGATGTCTTTTCCGTGCACCTTTCTGTGTGTGCTCAAGGCTAGTTACTTGAACTTGATAATGTGCTTCTTAGGTGGGAGCTTTCTGGACACAGAGAAAGGCAGGCACTGATTACCAATCATGATGCTTGGGTTCAAGCTCACCGCTTCCCACTTAGCTCTCTGTCTACCAACCAGAAAATAATTTGTTTGAGCCACAAAGGCTTACAGTTATTTATTCTTTATCCTTGATTTTTTCAGAGAGCACCCACCACCACGAGCAGCGGCCCTCACTGACAGTGGAGAGCAGTGAAGAAGGACACAATTCTGAGCTGTGCTTACTTTGAGCAACTGTACTAAAGCTTTTGCAGTGCTGGCCCTTGATCCAGCAGCTCATGTAGGCTCAGCATTCAGCAGTGCAAGCAGCTTTAATCTAATTCTCACTTCATTTCCCCCCCTGGCTTTCTCCTTAAGACAAGTCTCAAGGAAGAAAGAGAGAGGGAGAGAAAAA